>PVHY01003626.1:0-105119 GCA_004024945.1 Uropsilus gracilis | reverse complement strand
GAGTGGAACATCATTTCTCTTTTATTTCTGTAGATTGTCCAGATCTTTTGCTTTCTTGACCCAGAAATACTACTACTGGAAATTTTATGCACATATACTTGAAAAACATGATTATATATGTCATTTCGGTAATATTTTTCCTATGAGTCAACAACTTACATTGTTATTGGTTAATGACTTACTATTAATCAGTTTGGTTATGTTTAAATAAAGTATGGCTTTAAATGGAATGCCTTGTAATTATTTTTTTTAAAAAAGACTGACATTTTTACATAGTATGTGCAAAAACTCCTCAACATATAGTATCAAGCAGAAAATATATTTTGCCACAAAATACATTGGAAGCAGAAGAAGGGGAAATATGTTTTTGTGTATACACAAAATAATTCTGGTAGGAATCAGAGTAAAACAATTACATTTGGTTGCTACTGCGAAGGGAAAATGGTGACTGAGGGAAACAGGCATCAATGTATTCCTCTCTGTACCTTTTGGTCATATAGATTTAATATTTTTTTCAAAACTGCCCCCTCCTTGAATAACTAATAGCCAAAACAGTTAAATGTGTGTACAATGGGGAAAAGCTCATTAAAAATATCCTTAAATTGACATGATGTTGTGGAGCAAGAAATCTAACTACTTATAAAATGAAAAGCTTGTTAAACTATAAATGAAATTTTTTTCTAACCCTCAAAATTGAAATTGTTCAAAAGTAATAATATACCTGCAAAAAAAAAAAAGAAACATAGATGGCCAACAGGCATTTGAAAAATGTTCATCATTACTTAACATTAAGGAAATATAAATCAAAACTGCAATGAGATACCACCTCAATCCTGTGAGAATAGCTCATATTAAAAAAAAAAAAAAAGCCAGGAACAACAAATGCCTGCAAGGATATAGGGAAAAAGCAAACAGTATATTACTGGTGGAAATGTAGGTTAGTTCAGCCCCTATGGAAAACGGCATGTAAGTTTTTCAAAAGATTAAAAATGGATTTGCCATATGGCCCAGTAATTCCACACCTACATATCTATCTACCCAAAGAATGCAAAAACACTAATTAGAAAGGAAAGCTACACTCCCAGACTCATCGTAGCACTAGTTAAAGTAGCCAAAATATGGAAATAGCCTAAATGCCCCCGAAACAGAAAAGTGAGTCAAAGAAAATATAGTATTTACACACAATGGAATACTATTCAGCAACCAAATAAAAAAAAAAAAGTACTCCAATATGCCATTCACAGGATCACATGGATGGAGACGGAAGGGAGGATGGTAAGCAAAATAAGTTAGACGGAGAAAGATGAATGCCAAGTGGTGTCATTTACAAGCAGAATATCATGCAACCAAACAAAGGATCAGATAAAATCAAACTTATAAACTCACACTGAAAGCTGACTATAGATCTGAGGAATCCGGAGCAGAAGTGAGGAGAGATGGCAGTACCATTGGGATGGAGCAGGATGAATTAAGGAAGTGAACTGTGGGAGGGGGGTTGTACACTAGGGTGATAATATATAAGGGGGAACCTCTATTACCAATATACAAACAATGATGTAAATCAATGCAACCTCATTTTAGAAAGTAAATTTTAAAAATGTAAGAACATGTGACATCCTATGTCCCACATTAAGAATTTAGGGAAAAGTTATGGATTAATTTTATGAATGATATCCCTCCTAAACAGAAGCATGAAAAAGTATCAGAACATCTATTCCTCATAGGTATAGTTTCTTAATTTGTATAATTTTCTTTGTAAGAGAGAATTCAAGTTTCTAAATTATAAAACAGGTATACAGACTAGCATGGTCTGACTTAGGTGTTCATTCCCAAGAAGATGATCAAGAAGATGGAGGACACCTACTTCTGAAATAAATTATTCTTCTGCTACCTGATGCCAAGCACCAGAGATCTTAATAGTATATCCTCCTTCAGATATCCACGCACTACTCAAAGTGTAGAATCTTAACAGTGGAAGTTACAAACTGTTTCTAAGCTTAACATCAGGATATTAATTTTCTAAATAAATTGCTTAACCATATTGCAAAAAAAAAAAAGCACACACACCAGGCTATGTAAGTGATAAAATATGTACTTGAACCTGGGTCAGAGAAAATGCATGTGAAAAATTTCATTGTTCCTCCGACTTCCGACTTTTTAAATATTTTTTTAATAATAATCATTTTGTTGTTTACATATTTATGTGTGGGTGTATATATATTATATCACTGCATTCCCCTGGGGTTCTCCTTCCACTTTATCACCCATGAGCCCTCATCTCTATCTTCTTGTGCTCCTCCCTTCCCCAATTTCTCCCTCCCCACCCTCCCTGCCAGTCCCTCCTAGCAGCATGTCCCAGCTCCACTGTCAGCTTATTTTGGATTTTTCCTGGCTTTTTGTTTGTTATTCCTATATCCCATCTATAGGTAAGATCATATGGTTTCTGTCTTTTTCTTTCTGACTTCTTTCTGCTAATATGATTCCCTCTAGATCCATCCATGTTATCACAAATGCATCAAATTTGTTGGTTTTGATTGCAGAATATCCCATTGTGTAAATATACCACATCTTTTTCAATCATTTGTCAGTTGGGGGGCATTTGAGTTTTTTCGTATCTTGGCAATTGTAAATAGTGCTGTGGATAAACATCCAAGTACAGGTATCTTTCTGAATTAGTGTCTTGGTAGATTCCCAGTAGTGGGATTGCTGGATTAAATGATAGTTCTATTTTCAGTCGTTTGGGGGTCCTCCACACAGCCTTCCATAATGGTTGGACCAGTCTGCATTCCCACCAGCAGTGTAAAGGGTTTTCCTTTCTCTTCACATCCACATCAGCATTGTTATCCATTTTGTGTGTGTGTGTGTATGTGTGTGTGTGTGTTTTTAATATGGGCCATTCTCACAGGTATAAGATGTTATCTCACTATGGTTTTGATTTGCATTTCCCTGGTTATTAGTGCCTATTGGCCATTTCTATTTCCTCTTTGCTGAAGTCTCTTTTTAGTTCTTTTCCCCATTTTTGACTGGTCTTTTTGCTTTGTTTTTGCTAAGTTGTACGCTTTCTTTATCAGACCCTATCAATTGTATGGGAGGCAAAAATGTTCTCCCATTTGGTTGGGTTTCTTTTTGTTTTGGGTATTGTTTCTTTTGCTGTGCAGAAGCTTTTAAGGTTGATGTAGTTCCAGTTGCTTATGTTTTCCTTCATTTCTTTTAGCATTTGTAGATGTGTCCTGAAAGGGGTTTCTGAAGTGTAAGGTTTGGTGTGTTTTGCCCAAATTTTCTTTTATGTATTTTATGGTTTCAGGTCTTACATCTGAGTCATTGTGAGTTGGTTTTTGTAAATGGTATGAGGAAGTTGTCTTGGTTCATTTTTTTTTTTTTTTTTTGCATGTAGTGGTCCAGTTTTCCCAGCACCATTTGTTGAAAAGGCTGTCCTTGTACAAATATGTTTTTTGTCCCTTGTTCCTCCAATTTTAGCCAACCTTTCTGTGGAGTCACACATCATCAAGGCCCACATACTGCAGCTGTGTTTAGACCATGACTTAGCGCCCCTGGCCTCTTCAGCCTGTGCCTTCAATTGACATGTGTGGAAATGAAAGGTAAAGAGCCGTGCCTCTGGAGAGGTGGGAAACTGATCCCAGCACAGTGTCCATTCCAAGCCTCAAACCTAGAAATTCTGGTTCCTGGTGTTCTGGACTAATTTCAACACAATTTTGTACATGGAGACTTCCTTCACTGGGTATCTGTTTTTCCAGAGCCCCCAAAATACCTGTGTGCTCATGAACCTAGTTTCCACCTCCTCACTCCTCCAGTGAGACAAAATTAAGCAAACCAATCAGCCCAAAACAAACCAGCCTCTTCCTCCTGTGGAAGTGTCAGCAGTAAGTGAGCTTACTTGTCATCTTGTCCAGACCTGAATCCAAATCTTGGCACTTTCTATTCTTGTGCATAACAGTGTGGCCCCTTGGCACAGCTGACAAATTGAATCTCAACATTTTCTTATTAATCTTGCCTTAAAGGAAACAAAATAGTGGTTCATCAACCCGTCATCCCCAAGCTCACTTCAGCCTTTAATTTCTCTATAGAAACAGAACTGTTCCTTCTCATTTGCAAATCCCTGCACACCGGGCACGCAGCAGTGAGCAGGGCCTTCAGTACCTTAAGGCTTTAGAAACAGAATGGGGCTTAGCCTGAGGCAGCTAAATTCCTTAGGGATTTCAGAGCCTGACTTACTAACATTTCTTTAGTTTTTCCACTGAACTGCTCTTCCTGTCCAGGACCTTTCATTTGCTCCTGCAACTCCACACAGTTAACCGCTGATCTGCCCTCTGCCCTCCTCATCAGCCTCTTTATTCTTCTCGCTCCTTCCTCTGCACTTTAGAGCTGCAGCCCTGTCCTAAAAATAGCTCCTCCCCTTGATCCTGCCTGCTCTTTCATGTGTGATGCTATTCCTTTATCTCTTTCACTTCTAGGTACCTTTGGAATATGAGAGAAAAAAATCTCACTTCAGTAAATTTAATAATAAAATAGCTTAATATAAATAAGACGTAGCAAATATTTACTGAGCACTTACTTCGTACCAAGACAAAGCTAAATAACTTGCACATGTGACCTCAGAATAAACAAACCTTCTGTTTTGAAAATTATTTATGTCTCAAATAATGGAAGCCTAAACCATAATTGGTTTCACAGTCTACTCTCTAAGAGGACAATAATCCATACGTGACCCCACAGATGCTTTCAAGCAGCCCTTAACTGTGTGCCAGTCACACTCTAGAACAAACTGTCTGACTCCATTATGTTTGTTTACAATGTAACCAGAAATGGGAGACTGGATCATCATCTCTCCTGCCACTCCAGGAAGCCATGTTCTCTCAGTTTTATTCCTATGCCTCAAAACTCAAAATGTCACATCTCTTACCACAACAACAACATCACTCCTTGAAAATGCTGCCTAAACTCAAAGCTCTTCAGCATGCAAGCCAGCAGCCACAATTCTGAGTTTGGAACAGAAATACATGTGAAGTTGTGCTCTGAAAAATCTCCTATTTTTACCTACAAAACTATCAAATTTAAGTTCCTGGGATAGAGATGTTTGATAACCACTTCATTTAAAGAAATTCCACTGGAACAGAAGATATAGTTAATACATGGCATTTATGATATTATATATTCTATGCACATCATCATCATTTTTCAAATGATGGTTGCTGACTCGTAGCTGGTCTATCTAAACCAGCATCCGACCAAACCAACTCACTTCCTCACTTTTTCTTACCTTTAATCAATCACTCCTTGACATATTTTCCATAGTGATATTTCTAATAAAAATATTTTAGTAAAGTTAGTAAGTAAACACGCTATTATACTTACTGTGCCACCAATATATCCCATGGCCAACAGGTCTTTTTAATTAATTGTTGATGAAGAAGAGCATATTCTATTTTGCTTTTGACTTCTCTGTTTTTCTTTTTAGCTTAATTCTTTAAAAAGTACTTATTTATTCATTGGTAGGTAAAAATGTGTGCTGTTATTTAATTTCTTAGGAGTCTTGCAGGTAGGTGAGTGAGTGCTGGGACATAAAAAAGACAGGCAGTCAACAGATAAGCTTAACGAAGTGGTTATAATGAGAGTGATGGAACTGTGATGTTTCCTAAATCCTTAGTGATGTGCTAGCAGCACACACATTGTGATGGAGGTTTCTTCCTCTTCTTCCCCATATTTCTCTTCTTTGAGAAATACTCAGCTCTGAATAATAACAGCGAATCATGTTCTTATTCGCTTTTTCCTAGGAATGTCTATAGCACTTCCTGCCTAAAATGATTGCTTAGCAATGTATTTTGTGCTGCCTGAAATTTGTCATTACCTTCCATATGTGCATAATCATCCCCAGCTCCCCCAACCTAGCTTGTAGGAAATGGGGGCATTGGGGTCCCCCTTTGAGGGACCTTCAGCACACAACCAAATGTACCACCACAAGTTAGCTTAATGATTGGCAGTCATACATGGAAATGTATATTTATTGTCCAGAATAGTCAGTGTTGGTTCTTTTTATATTTGTGACCCATATTTTAATCCACAGTCACTCACATAGACACTAAAGAAACAAATCAATCCTGGATTGGTTTTCTTTGTTTTGTGTTTCACAATCACTTAGATTTATCATTTAACAGCCTGCAGATAGACAGACTAATAAATAAGATGAATGATTATTAATCATTAATCTTTCCTGCACAGAAATAAATATAATAAAAAAGGCGAGCAATGATTAAGTCCTAGAATTAGGGACGCATCAGGTTGAAAGTCAGTCTACAGTATTCAGGTTCTTAGAAAGAAGACTTGGAAAGCAAGATCCTCTTCAAATTCAATTGGAATGATGGATAAGTGGTTCTGCCTAGTTTTTATGCCCACTATCTCCCTAGTGTAGAATCCTTGCAATCAAATGCCTTTAGCTGTGCCAGCTCCTTTTGTATTTTTCACAATTAGCTTATCTTTGGTAATGGGAGTCTTAGAGGAAAAGAAAGGCTACTTTAATGTTGAGAGTTGGTTTCAGGACAAACCAGATTAATGCTTATATGGATATACAAAATAATAAACCAAAGCTCTTGTCTGCTTCCCTTAAATTATTTTATTAGAAGGAACATATTAATTACAATGAAAGCAAACTTGGACTCTGTGGGTTTCTAAAGAAAATTCCTTTGTAGCATCACCACAGGATTTCCCACGATTTTTCTCTTTCTGATGAAATTAACTCCCCATGGTTGGTCAGCAGGATAATCTAATTTTAGCCAATCAGCTTGGGAGCTGCCATTGACCTCACAAAGGGAGAGAAAGGTATCTGCAGTCATAGCAACCACCCGCTCAGCTCTGATCATCTCTGGACCCTTCCGCCTAATGACAGACACCGGCTTGCTTCTTAGATGATTAATCTTTTCCCCTGTGAACCTCCTTGAATACATTAACCAAACAAGTCTGATAAATTTGTTTATCCCAAGACAATCATTAGAAAATTACCTGCAAAAGTAATTCTCACTGGAGCAGTTTGTGAATGAAAAGCCATATGGCAGATGAGAACAGAAATAAGCAATAAAATCTCTTGCTGTATGGAGTAACAGGTTGAGAAAGTTTTTCCCCCTTTAAACTTTACCATTTCACAGCAAATCACAAAAACCCAGCAGCCTAAAGGTCATTTTACATGCATGAAAGACTCTTTTATCCAGCCACCAGTTACTCCTCCAACTCACATTGGGTGCCTACTATGTGTCAGGCACTAGGGATATACCACCACATACAAGCTCTCTCTGCCATACAGTCTCACAGTCCACAGGGAGGAGACAGATGTGTAAATAGACAATTACAGCATACCACTAAAGACCATAATAGAGGCAAAACAGAGCACTCTGGGCATTGGAAGGAAGCAGATAACTATTTTCCAGAATCAACAAGAAATGTCACAGCAAAAACATTCAGATTGGGGGTGGGGTGGGAGAGGTTATTGGATGAGCAGAATTTTTCCAACTCACTAGATATCCTAGATAAAGAGAATAGCATTGAAAAGATATAGACTCATGGATTCCTGGGAAGCAAAAAATCTAGAGCAGCTAAATATTGATCACATCTTCCAAGAACTAAGAGTGGAAATGTAGGTTGGGACTAGGTTGAGAGCACTTTGTAGAAAGGCATGAAAACACCTCTTGGACTTCAAGAATACTAAACACTGATGGGGGAGGCAACTGAACCACTAAGTATAAGGCCGTAAAAATGTTATATGTGCCGTAAAAATAAGCCATACAAAGTGACCCAGAACACAGTAGAGGTAGAGAAATCAGTCCATGAGCTGAAGCACTGGCTCAACAGCTCACTTCACTGAGCAGGTCAAGCCCCACCCTGAGATGACACACTGGATGACCACCTAAGGGGCTGCTATCTTCCATACACATTTTTTAGACATAGAAGAATTTAGAGGCAAGAAATTTTACCCAAGGTATCCAAATCACAAAATGATAGCTCTAGGATTTGAACCCAGGTCTGGGTGATAGCAAAGTGAAAGTTGATGTGCTTTTCACTACCTTGTAAAGCGCAGAAAAAGCACTCTGCCCGTTTCACAAGATTGAGATTGTCACAATTTGAACAACCAGAAGCAGACTCATCTTTTTTTTTTTTTTTTGAGACTTGGTCTCATTATTTTTGCCTGTAGAACCGCAGGCTCTCGTTGCCCAGGGGGCCACAGACTCAAGCAATCCCCAGGTTCAGCTTCCCAGGTAGCTGGGATTACAGGCACGCACCACCACGGACAGCTATTTTTTTGAAACTACGTCTCCCTACGAGCCCCAGGTGGGTCTCGAACTGTGATCCGTAGCCCCGGCCACTACATAGGCTGAAGCTTACAGGCATGAGCCACCATGCCCAGCCTGAGGGGCACATCTTAAATTTGCTTCACTTATTTCCCAGTTGCCTTATTTTCTTCATCCCCTGTACATGTAGACAAAGGGACAATATTATTTAGAGAACCAGAGCATAGAATGCTACTTTGCTAAAGAAATTACTTCAATTCCAAAAGACATAAGCTACATGTTTAATTTTTTTCTTTGGATCACTCCAGATCTTGAAGATTTGCTGGAAACACTATTCGACTACCTTTCCCTGTCTCTCTCTTTTTTAATTTTGCCAAGTCCATCCACTACCTTTTTACAAATGTGCTCTTCATCAATAATAATAGTTCCTCTTTACTTTCTCCTCTCAGAACCTACATGATTAGAACTTTGACCTCAGTCTTACCTCTGTAAAGGTATTGAAAGTGTTTAAAACTCAAGGAGACAAGAGGCTATAAGGCCCTACATGAGGATGGGAGACCTCATCATTTAACCCAAAACTGTTGTAAATTCTGGGGAGCATAAAGTAAAAAAAAAAAAAAATTGAAGCTCCTAAGCAGATATTTTCTATTCATTTTCTTGCATTAACCAGAGGAACAAATCTGTTCCACAAGACTGCCTGGCAGATTCCTGGGGGGCACAGGGCACCCCACAGAGATGGAGATATTTCAACGGAGCAGAGGCAGAAGATCTAGCAGATTCTGGTTCCAACATAAAATCCATCTGGCTTGAACAAAGATAGTGGTTCAGTGTACCTGGACAGAGTTCTTACCATCTAAAACATGAGGACTGGCCAAGAGCCTCTGCAAGCATACCAGGGTCCAGAAAAGAAGACCATTTCTGACAGTGAACCTGAGAAAGAGAAACAGAGGCCAGAGAGAAATTCAGCAAGACCACATCAGTATCTCTGGAATAATCTCTCAGACTCCAATGATGTTGCCTATTATTGACATAATTATTCCACACCCACATTCAAGAATCTGCAATAGCTCCATGTAGATTCCTGTTACAGTAGTGATCAGACCTCCTAGTTTGCAAGATAAGCCCAACTTACGCAAGACACCAACCCAGTAATTACATCTGTAATTACTAATGGCATCTCCTAACATTCTCAGTGGTGTTCCTGTTTGGATAACTCCATGGTCACTATATCATCTACTTGCTTTAAACTCAAACTGTCTGATTTCCTATCCTCTTCTACATTCAGTAGTCCTTAACTGGTTTATGTTTACAGTGACTCATTTAAGGAATTAAAGTGAATCAATCATTTCGTTTCCACTGCAACACTAAGTGGAGTTGGAGCTAATTGCTGTCTTTATTGCTATAAATCATAGTTCTCAAACACTGCAGTAAGTTAGGTTTAACAAAAGTGATGTTAATCTAACTGTTCCAATAAGCACAAGCTATTTTTTTGAGTTGACTGTCAAGTTCAACACAGATGTGTTGAAATCCTCACTTTTAACTTAAAAGCTGTATGGTCAAGATCAAATTATATATAGTCTCTCTTGCCCTCAGTTTCCTCATTAGTAAATGTAAGATTAATCAAAGGATCTAACTGATAGGGTTAGTCCTCAGCTTTCAATAAGGAGATGTAGGTAAAGTCTTTAACGAGCTGGCTAACGGTAGTCATCACTTCTCTCTCCAATACCTTTTCAAAACAATGCTTTTCTGCAGTCACACAACACAATGCCTTCGATTTTATTAGTGACATATTGCACACTGATCATAATTTGCAGGCATATCTGGGGAATGTTTTCTTTTCATTCCCCAGATAGGCTTGATTGATTAGGGGAATGTCCTCAAGAGGAGGAAGTAAAGAATGCAGGCAAGGGTACATCAGGAGAGAGAAGAAGCTAGGCAAGAATGTGTGTGATCTCAGTTTCAGATGAGCTTCAATCTGATCCCATGGAAAATCTTTGGAGCACAAAGCATATGACAAAGTAAGACCCGGCCTGAACAGCTGGGTTGGTTTTCACCCCATGCATGAATGAATACTGATGAAGGTCTGAGCAGATATTACATCCTACCAGAGAATGAATGCAACAAAGGGCTGTATATGCCAGTTCATGAAGTGCATGGTGTGGGTACCAATGTATTCATAAACTTGCAATGCCCATTGTGGAACTCTGTATGGCCCATTATGTTGAACCATGAGATGTTGCAAACTTTAATGTGTGTGACTGAAAGTAAGTCACTTATCTAAACCTCAGTTCTTTCTCTGCAAAATGAGTTGGTTACACTTAATATTGGTCGTTATTCTCAGGATTTAGAAATAACATATTCCTACTTGTAAGATTAATTGGGTATAATTGCACATTTTTTCTCTCATCAGATATTTCTGTGATTATGCATTGAATGAAGATTCTTCCATCACTTATCTTTGCTCAGGCTCTCTTTACTCTCAACACTCCACATAAGTAGTACCTGAGGCTCATGCACAAAATGCACACACTCTTCCCCAAAACTGCACGCATCACCATAATGACCTCTAATGCATCTTCTGTTTAAACTTCCCACTTCCAAATTCTTCCCACCTCATCCCCCAGTCTCATTCAGTTTCTCAAACTCACACTGTTCTCTTGCCCTTCTTTAGGATTCCTTTTCACTTAATTTCCTCTAGAGTAACCCTTGATTTCCAATTGTTTTGTATTTGTTTGGTCCCCTCCAATCAGACTTTAGATTTCTGCTCCTTCAACCCCACTCTAAAGCTTAGACAAAGACTTGTCATCCAGCAGGACTTAATACATTCCTTTTTGGTCCAGTTAAAAAGTTGATTTATTGATCAAAAGGACAATAAAGTACCAGTGATATCAATTTCCATTCTCAGATTCTCAAAGCTGGCAAAATCTTTCTGTGTGATCCAGAAGTGCTTGGCTGACTATCTAGATGAATAGTGTATGTTAAATGAATGAAAATGGTTCCCCTTGTCATTTAACTCACAGATGAATCTTAGGTGAGATTTTTCTATTGGGCTCTAACAGTTTCTGAAAATTGGTGCCCTTGGAGGTGTAAAGTGGAATGTCCAACACAGCTCTGATTATCAACTACAGCCTATGCATGCATTATTCTAACGCCCGGGCTAGGCTTCTCCCAGCATTTTGAAATCTTCTATTAAATCAAACCTTAAGTATTTAACAAGCATGGGTGTGTCCTAATTTATGCAGTATCTATGGAACGTTGATGCAAATTGAAATGGAAAAAAGAGGGGGTCAAATTATATTGAAACATCCCTTGGAACACTGTCTAATATGTTCATGGGAATTTTTCCTTTTAATAATTATCCATTCATTTCCTTAGTTTTAGTGGTTTTTGCCTTTTTACATCAGAATATTTTTTCTTTCAGACTTTTGGAGAAATTCAAAAGCTATAATAACTCAATACTAGTTCTGTAACCTTGCAATGTGAAATAGGTCATTTTTCTTGTTTATTTTCTATACTATCCATTCTTCTATCATAACTGCCTTTTCACAGATAAGAAAATGAAAATTCAGAGATGAATTGTCTATAGATGACTACATAGTGTATTCATTTGCTAAGCTGCCCTCACAAAGCAGTCAGGCTGGGTAGCCTAGATGGCAGGAATTTGTTTTCTTTCAGTTTTGGAGCTTAGAAGTCTGAAATCAAGATGTCAGCATGGTTGGCTTCTTGCTGAAGCCTCTCTCCTTGGCTTCTAGATGGCCATCTTCTCCCTTTGTCAACACATGGTCTTTCCTTTATGCCTGTGTCTGTGTTAATCTCCTCTCTTAAAGACTTGCATCATATTGGATTCGGTTTCACACTAATGAGCTCATTTAACTTTAATTATGTCCTTAAAGACCCTGTTTCCAAAAATAATGACATTCTGAGGTAAAGTCAGTTAAGACTATCACCTTGGAGGGACACAATTCAGTCCACAACACACAGGTAGTAAGTGAAAAGTATTACCCAACATCTAATTCAAGACTATTTTCTACAGTTCCTTTCCTTTTTTGCTTATCCTGAGTTAAGCATTGTTCATGGAATGTTTAAAGAGTGAGGAATCAAGTAAATATAAGGTTTCACTTACATTTTTACATTCCATCTAAAGGTACTTCTGCTATAATGTACTATATATGTACTATATACATAATTGAAAAAAATGCACATGAAAAATAACAGTTTATGGGAGAAAATAAGCTAGACAAACCACTCAAGATCTGTAGGACCTTATCATAGAATACTGATAAAAACACTTAACAGTCCTTAAAACATTCTTAGCAATGAACTTTTTCTGTGCACTTGCACCAAGTGGTAAATCAATTGCCATCATTTTGTCTACCCTGAGGTTCTCTACCACCTTATCACCCCTAAACCATTAACCCATCCCTCCCTCAATTTTAATCCCTTCCCCTCTCTCTTGATCTATGCGTTCATTGTGCTAACAATCAGTTTTAAATTTTCCTTGTCCTTTTGTTTGCTTTTCCTATATCCCATAGGTGGGATATTTCTCAGTATTTCTCAGTATTCAGTATTTCTCTTTATCTCTCTGGCTTATTTCTGTTAACATGATTCTTTCTAGGTTCATCCATGTTATCACAAATGCAGCAAATTTGTCTTTTTTGATTGATGAATAATATTCCATGGTATACATATACCACAATTTTCTGATCCATTCATCTGTTTGGGAGCATTTAGGTTGTTTCCATATCCTAGCTATTGAAAATAGTGCTGCATAAATTAGGACACAATCATGTACATGTCTCAAACTATTTTGAAGACAAAAGATATCTTTGCTTCACATGTTTATAAGCATTTAAGAAATACGTAATATGTATCTATCTTTATGCAAAAATGTACACAAAAGCTGATTATTTTGAAGAGCTTACAAGAACTTATCAATAACCAAATTTGTATCTTATTTTTAAATAATTTCATTCTCATTATTGTTATTTTTACTTCCTTAGATCATTGTTCATTTTTGTTCAATATTTGATTTCTCTGCTCAGGTGTAATACTGGTAAATCTCCCATCACCATATCAGCCATGAACAGTCACCAGTTTCTTGTGGTCTTCCCTCCCATTCTGGCTTCCCATACCCTGCTATATGTCTCAGATCTACAAGTTGCCTACTAGTTTTGTCCTTTTTTTTTTTTTGACCCTTTGTTTGGTTTCCCCATATTCCTCTTATAAGTGAAACCATCCAATATATTTCTTTTTCTTTCTGACTTATTTCACTGAGCATAATCCCAGCAACATCCATGTTGCTGCATTTAAATATTTTCATGCTACTAAGCTCACTTTACTTACAAGATACTTATAATTAATCTATAAAATATCTAATTTTCTGTGGCTAATTTAGTAAGTCTAAGAATATTAACTTTATCGTATTTATATAACACTAAAATAATCACTTCAATTAAAATATTTATATTGTTTTAACAAAAACTATACTGGTAAAATAGTACATTAGTAGTTCAGTCACATTTTCAGTTCAACAAATGTTTCAAACTCTTTAAAAGTTTGAGGGCTTGGCAAAAGCCAAAACATATTTTGTCAATATATCTAGCCTTAATTTTAAGACCATGTAACTCAAAAGAGGATTTAATTCATCTGTTTTTTATTAATTTATCCTGAACTCATAAAAATATAACAGTGGAAGAACTACTTGATGTCCTTAGAATTTAAATTTTTAAGTTACTTTACTGGAATTACAGTAAATAGGGATCAGATCCTAAATATCTAAAACTAATTTCAAAATGTATAATTCTATAAATGAAGACTTAACTAAAATAGTTTACTTAGAGACACTTAGTGAAGTTAGGAGCTTATAGGTAAACAATGGGTTCCACTACTCTTTACTCTAAAAAGGTGAAGGAGTATTTGCTAAGTCCATGTCTATAAACAAAAGTCACCAACCCACACCTGGCTTCTGGCCACATCTCTCCATACTGACATGGATGTTATAATGCAGAAAGACTAGGCTGAGGTATACTGGGCTTCAGGAATACAGTCCAATCAATGATCATGTTAAGTGATAGAAAGAAGTGAACTGGGGAGTAAAGCTGACTTAGCATAACAGACATACTGTCTGTGTGTTCTTGCTATTCTACATGTTGCTTGACCTGTATTAGCCTTTATAAATACTCATTAAAGGTTCTGGTAGGCTGAGTTTGGTGGCACATGCCGGTAAACGGCAGTCTAGAAAGCCGCTGCCAGAACCGGGGATCGCGGTTCCAGGCCCACTCGGGGCAACATAGTGAGACCTAGTTCCTGTAATTCCAGCTACCTGGGAAGCTGAGGCTGGGAATTGTTTGAGTCCGTGGTACCCCAGGCAATGTGAGCCTGCGATTCCATGGACAAAAAATAGTGAGACTTAGTCTCAAAATAAATACATACATAAATACAAAATAAATAAATAAATAAATATATAAATAAATACATAAATACATAAATAAATACATAAATACATTAATAAATAAATAAATAAATAAATACAGGAAGGAAGGAAGGAAGGAAGGAAGGAAGGAAGGAAGGAAGGAAGGAAGGAAGGAAGGAAGGAAGGTAGGTAAGTTCTGGTAAATGAACGAACCAATGACTTTATGGCCTTCTCATTAGTAGGGCTGAAAATGCCAGCATGATTCTCCCTAAAGTTAGGATCTGCATATAAGTAAGACCTACTGAACTTACAAAGATGAATATCTTGGATATGGGCAAGAAGTAACAAGTGTCCATAAGAAGGAAGATAACTAGTAATATGCTGGTAAATGTTTGCCAGGAAAAGAAAATGCCATTGGCAACACTAATCAACTTTCATGGTAAATACTCCTGTTTTCGCCAAAGTGACATTATTGAATATGGAACTAGAAAGAAATTCACAGAGACAGTTCTCCCTGAGATAATATGAACAGCTTCAGTGCACCAGTAAGTTACTAAGGACATCACCGGTATCAACAACATAGGTTATGACACTTTTCTTTGCAATATGTGTTCATGATTTTATTCAAACAAAAAAAAGAGATTAAGTACTTTTATCTCCAATGATCTAAACACGCATTCTAATTCAATGTAGAAGATGAAAATTTACTGAGATTAAAAGATGTTCCACATAATACTTATTGATGGAGGAGTCGAAACACAAATATAGCATAGCACTTTACTGAAAATGTGGTTGTATTATGAAATCCAAGTCCAAAACTGTTCAGAGTGAAAAAAAAGGATGCAGATTTTAAAAAAAAAGATGAAAAGTAAAAGAGAAAATAGATAAATCTATAAAGAACTATGTGGATTTCTCATCAGTAGCAAAAGAGACCAGAAAAATCACTGAAATACAAAGTATTAAAAGAACTGGCAACAAATTAAAATATCATTCAAAAATAAGAGTCTCAAGATCTTAATAAGCTCACTGAAAAAATATGTTAAGGGAAATTTAAGAGCTATGTATGCTGTATATAGTGGAACTGTGGTTTCAGTTAATTTCCTTAACATCAGAGCATCAGAAACTTTTGCCTTCTTATAGAGACCTTTAACCCATATTTTCCATATTTTTAAATATCTTGGATAGAGCTTATCTTTAAATAAGTGACAAGTTAAACATAATTTTATGTTCTTGAAGAAAATTTACAAATGCATAAAGAAACCCAATGATCATAGAATGTTACAACTGAAATGATTTAAATGATCTTCTATAAGAGCTTCTTTGGAAAGTCAATGATTCTTTGGAGAATCTGAATAAAGTTATAGACCCAGGGGAAAATAATATACATAGAATTATACACAGTATTTATTGTAATTTACACAAACCTCCCCAAAGGAAATCCTTGAAACATACCAATAGCCATCCAGGACCCAGTTTACAAGTTTTCAATCACAAGATAAATAAAAATGTTGCTAAAATACAAAGGTGTTAGTATGTCTAAGGCTTCTTAAACAGTTTGTGACAGGACACAGAGGTGTAGTATTTTGCCCACCAATGTTCATTAAATGTTTCTCCACACTGTCAGTGCTATTTCCTGAAAAAGTACTTTCTAAGTAAATAGAGAAGCCTGACAAAAATACCAGGCAACAGCTCTTTCTATTCCTTCTAACTTCAGAGCTATTTTAAACATATTCTTAATCCAAACAATCTAATAGCTGACAGTTAAATCCATGAATGAAAGAATTATTATCATGTGTTTAGAGGTCTTAAGGACCTTTAAAATACCTTTAAAATCAGACACATTCATTTACAAACATATCAAAAAGAACTAAATATCATAGAATAAATTTAATCAAAGAAGTGAAAGACAAACTCACCAGAATTATAATAAATTGTTGAAAGAAATAGAAGAAACAAAGAAATGGAAAAGTGTACTGTGCTCATAGACTATAAAAATTAATGTTGAAATGATTACATACTGATATACAGTTTCAATTCAATCATAGCAACATATTTCATGGAAATAAAGGATTGTGAAATTTGTTTGTAACTACAAAAGTCTCCAAATGACAAAAATACTCCTGAGAAAAAAAAACAAAAATGGAGCTATCACACTCCCTGATTTCAAGCTACACTTGCAATTGTTAATGGTGCTAACTGGAAAAAAAGAAATGGCAATTGGAATTACATGGCTCTGGAATCAAAGTAGACACATAGACGAATGGAAAAGAATAGAGAGTCCAAAAACAAAACCATGTACATATGGGCAACTAATTTATAACAAGAGTTAAGAATATACCATAGAGGAAAGAAAGTCTCTTCAATAAATAGTGCTGAGAAAACTGGACAGGTAAATGATAAAGGAAACTAAACTACTAACACCACACACAAAAAGTAATTCAAACTGGATTAGATATTTGGATGTAAACATGAAACTATTAAATACATAGAAAAAAAAGAAAAACATAGGTGATACACTTCTTGACATTAGTCTTATATATTTGGGGACTCTATTTCAATGACAAGAGAAACTAAAGCAAAAGTAAGCAAATGGGAAGTCATCAAACTGAAACACATAGAAGAAATATGCAGAACAAAAAGATTTCTTACTGAATAGGACAGGATATTTGTACATCCTATATCTCATAAGGAGTAATTTCTAAAACATACAAAAACTCATAAAAGTCAATGATAAAACAGAAACCAATTAGAAAATGTACAAACCAATTAGAAATGTACAGAAACCAATTAGAAAATGTACAAATGAATCTGAATAGATTCATCTCCTAAGAAGGCAAATGGCCTATATGTCCTTGAAAAGATAGTTATCACCTCTTACCATTATGGAAATGCATATAAAAACAAGGTTTCACCTCATACCTGTGAAAATGATTATTATTTAAAACACAAGAACCAAGAAGTAATGGAGAGGATATGGAAGAAGAGGATGTGCAGAGGCATAATGCACTGCTATTAAAGTACATTACAGACTATTGGGAATGTAAATTGATACAACCATTGGGAAAACAAAAAAGTTAAGAGGAGAAAAAAATAAAAATGAAAATCCCATGAGCTCCAGTAATTACTCTTCTGGATATTTACCTGAAAAATAAAGATCTGTAAAGAACTCACACAACTTAACAAAACAAGACTAAAAACTCCAGTCAAAAAAGACATTTCTCCAAAGAAGAAATACAAATGACTAACAGGCATATGAAAAAATGCTCACCATCACTAATAATCAGGGAAATACAAATCAAAACCACAATGAGAAATCATCTTATACCAGTAAGAATGGCCCTTATCAAAAAATTGGCAATAACAAGTGCTGGCGAGGATGTGGAGAGAAAGGAACACTTTTATACTGCTGGTGGGAATGCAAACTAGTCCCGCCACTATTGGAAGTTTATGTGGAGGACCCTCAAACTACCATTTAATCCAGCAATCCCACTTCTAGGAATCTACCCAAAAGTCACAAAAAATCTAATCCAAAAGACACGTGTACCTTGGTGTTTATTGCAGTACTATTTATAATAGTCAAGATATTGAAGTAACCCAAATGCCCCAAAATAGATGAAGGTACAGAAAGCTCTAGTATATGTACATAATGGAACATTATACATCAATCAAAAAGACAAGCATGTTATTCACAGCAACATAGATGGAACTAGAAGGAATCATGCTAACAGAAATAAGCCAGAAAGGAAAAGAGAAATAGGCGGGTGGTCTCACTTATATGAGAGATATAGGGAAAACAAACAAATAAACAAGGAAAATTTAAAACTATCAGCAGAATTAAAGCATAGCACATGAGATGGGAAGAGGGGATATCCGGGGTGGGAGGGATACAAAAGATTAAGATGATGGTTCAAGGGTGGTAAGGTGGCAGGAGTACCCCAGGGTAGATAATTATGTAAAATTAATTGATTATTTTTGAAAAATACAAAAAAATTACATCAAAGATATATACATACCCCATGTTTATTGCAACATTATTTACAATAGTCAAGAACTGCAGACAACCTAAGTGCCCCTGACTAGTGAGTTGATAGAGATGTGGTGGTGTATAGGCACAAGAGAATGCTCACAATGTGAAGAACCTAGAGAGCATCATGTGTATGAAATAAATCAGATGAAGAAATGATTGAATGGCTGAATGATTTCATTTATATGTGGTATACAGAGAATACAAGCCAGAGGAACTAAATAAAACAAAAACCTTTTGGACTGTAAGTTCAATTTGTGCTTACCAGAAAGGAAGGGGTGATAGGGTGGATAAACTGGGTTAGAGAGGACAACTATATGAGGCAGGATAGAATTAGGTTGTTAATGGTGAACTTAATGTGGTATACACATGTGTTGATTTTCAATGATGCACACCTGAACTTATGTTATAAGGCAATGTTTCTTCAGTTTAAAATATTATTAGTCATAACAATAATATATCAGGCATGGGCATGAAAAGAAAACTTGAAACAATTAGGGTTAGGCTATTTGGTCTCTTAAATTATAATCTTTTATAAGAAGGAGGTCCCAGGTGTTGGAAAGTTTATTGTCATTTGGCATCAATTTGAGATATCAGAAAAAATAATTTTATAATTATAAATTATTACAAATAATTACATGTAGATTTTTAACTAAGTGAAGATGTAAATGATCATCTACTTATTCATATAAGGTTGGTCAGCAGTGTCTCCCTCTAAGATTCACTTAGATAAGGACTTAGAGATTAAAGACACAAGCAAGTCTCTTGATTTCAGAAACTATTAAATTTTCTTCTTATCCTTCTTCAAAATTAAATTTTCTAAGTTAGACAGCCACACATGCAAAAGAATGAAACTGGACCTCTTGTGTCATACAGAAAAATTAATTCATAATGACTTAAAGACTTGGATATAAGACATAAAACCATAAAATACATAGAAAAAAAAACAGCCATAACATTCAACAAATTTTGGTTTCAGGGATGTCCTTGGAGACATCCAAAAATAAGGAAAGCAAAAGTGAAAATAATAAGTGCATCAATCTAAAAAGAAACTATCATTAAAATAAAAAGACATCTTACAGAATGGAAATATTTGCAGATCATATATCTAAAAATGAGCTAATATTTAGGACCTGCAAAGAGTTCATATAACTCAACATGAGAACACATAACTCAAGCAAAAAATGTGCAAAAGTTCTAAATAGAGACAGCTACAAAGAAGACATAAAGACAATTAGCAGGTACATGAAAAAATGTCCAACATCATTTATCAAGGAAATGTAAATCAAAACCACAATGTGATACCACCTCACATCCATGAAAATGACCCATATAGCAAGGAAAAAACAAAATGCAACAAAACAGAAATATATGTTGGCAAGGATCTAGACAAAAATAAATCTTTGTGCCCTTTTGGTGAGAATGTAAACTGGTCCAGCTCTTATTGAAAATAGTATGGAAGTTCCTCAAAATATTAAAAGTGGATCTATCATATGACCCAGTAATCCCTTTGGTATTTATCCAAAGAATATATAAATACTAGTTTAAAGAAATATATGAGCTCCTATGTTCATTGTAACACTATTTTACAATAGCCAAGTTACGGAAACAACCTAAGAATCTATTAACAGATAAGTGGATAAAAGAGATTTGGTATATTGACACTATGGAATACTACTACAGCTATAAAAAGAGATGAAGTTTTCCATTTTCAATTGGAAAGTAATTGCACCAAGTGAAATAAGTCAGAAGGATAAAGACAAATTCCGTATGATTTTATTCAAACGTGGAATAGGAAGAAACTAAACAAAGGACAGACAAAATTAAACCAAAACAAGTCCTAGAAATACGACTGCAGGATTGAGGCTACTAAAGGAAAAGGTGAGATAAAAAGGGAAAGGGGGATCCAATGGACTATGTATGATTGAGAATTTGGAGTGCTTTGGCAGTAGGTGTGGTCTGGTAACACACATCTACACCTGAAGAGGAGTCAACCTAGTAAATTATCTAGTGCTGTAAACTGTTGTTTGAATTTAGAAAAAAAAAGTTTGAGAAAAAATCAAATCAAATATTAAAGTAGATTTCATGTTTCTCTTTCATTATAATTGAGAAATGTAATTTACAAAAATGAACTAAACTTTCAAGATATACAGGGAAATAATTTTGTTTCAGCTGCAATATTTACCCTATTGAGAATATTAAAAATTGAGGACTGAATTAGTCTTTATATTTTCCATAATATAAAGGATGCTGTGTTGACCCATTGCTTATTGGCTTATTAACTCTGACATCTTGTCTTGAAATCCTCTTCCATTGTCAAAGATACACTGCTTTGGGTTCTTAATCCAAAGACAAACTCAAATTCTTTTTTATTATTATTATTATTTAAATAATTTACATATATATCTTTCACATCATTGTGATCTCTGGGGATCACCCACCACCTCCCCTCCCTGGCCACTCTAGCTGGTCCCCTCCCCGAGTTGTGTACTTTTGTTTGGTTGTCCATATATTAGTGAAACCATTTGATTTCTGTCTTTTTCCTTCTGACTTGTTTCTGCCAGTATGATTTCTTCTAGGTATATCCATGTTACCAAAAAATCATCAAATTTGTCATGTGTAATATTCCACTGTGTATATATACCACATCTTTTTCATCCAGTCCTCTGTCTTGGGGTATTTGACAAACCCAAATTCTAATAGTGTTACATGCAACTAAATTTCTGAACTTTTCATATTAGATGAGTACATCTAAAACATGAGAGGTTGATTCAAATAATTTAATTAGACCTGTGGAAAAAACAGACTACAAATCCAATGCGGATAGGCCCTTTTATTTGTTCAACATTTTGTCCTTTGTGCCTATTTGCACAAAAGTTTGAGAAAAATACTTATTGAACCAATAAATGAATGTACAAATTTTCTGATATGCATGTATTATTTTATAAAACATTTAGGCTCTAGCACTTGGAAAAGAAATTTTAAATTTTAAGACATTTTAAGACAGTCCATAAATAAAAGCAAAGAGGGAAATGGGGATTGTTCACAGCACATCAAAATTGGGCTCAAATATTCAATTCAATGTGTAGTAAATGTCTAATTCAAAGATATACCTGCCAGAACAAAATGTGCACATGAGAGTTTTCAGCAACAACTGGACATCAACTTAACCAACCAACAATTTGCAGAAAAATGGGAGAAGGAGTGACTGAAGGGGGGATACAGAGGGAAGATATGGAGGGAGGAGGAGGGATCAATTAATGCACAATTGTGACAAATCAATAAAAAATAAAAATTTTTTTAAAATTTAAAAAAACAAAACAAAACAAAAACACCAATTTAAGGCCAGTATCTATTAAATGAAGGCCAGACAAGACCTGGAATAGAATGAAGAAAAAGCCCAGAATTCAAAGCAAGCCTGACTCATGGAATTCACGGCCATCAACAAACTCTATATCCCTCTTTGCCCAACATTAACCCTTCCAACTTTGACCCTGTACCAACTCCCGTTTCTCTATTCTATCATTCACTAAACAAGAAAAGTCACGCTTTTCTTGGTTTTGGTCTCTGAATTTCTCCTTCCACTCCACCTAAAACATTTTGACCTCCCTGTATCCTTTCCCCTTTTGGAGGATCTTAAGCATAAGAAATTTTAGCAGCTCTCATCTCAAAGTCCCAAATACAAGCCAACAACAAGTCTTGATCGAATTTTCTCAGCTTGTCTCTTTGACAAAGTCACCAGCCATATATAAATATGCCCATAGGAACATATCTAGGAGTAAACATACTAACATACACATACACATACACACACACACACACACACACACACACACACACATGCAAAAACACTCACACATCTTATATAACCAGGTAATGGACGCTAATAAGCAATTTCTCTACTACCAAAAAAATCAAAAAGTTTTAAATGAAAGATATATCTCTTGGCACATGTAATCAATATTTTTCATATCGGTGACCCTAAAGAAAGTGCAAGATATTAATGTGCTGGATGATATAGCAAAGATTAAGCAGTTCCAGACAGTTTTAGTGGATTTAAACTAGGTGAAATTTGGTAGCAGGTGCCTAAAGGATGTTTACCTGGCTACCTCCACGTAGGCACTGATTTGTCCATTAGTTCTTGAGCACTGGAGTTTTGCTTAATAATGATATTTAGACTGGATCTTTAACCCAAGTCTAAAGTGGAGTTGGTGACAAAAATGAAAGCCTTATAAAATCAACTTAAGTTCTCCTCTATATCGTCATCTATTTCCTATCGACAATTTTAATTTATTACATAGAAAGGTTTAGAACACACTAAGTGCTTATAAATATTCACTATTATAACATAAAAAGAGTATCATGGATAAAACTTAAGAGCCCTTGGATAAGGTGGCTTTTGCCAAAATCTGGGTTTTCTCCTCCTAATTGTCTGCCCTATATTATCCAACAAACATTACCTTGTCTTAGCATGCTACTTGATATACAATGATTCTGTCTGCTGTATCCACACTGAAATACTAACATAAAAATCAAAAAGAACACAGCACTCTAGGCAAATATTCACTATTCAACTGATATAACATTGTTTTTTAAATTAATTACAAAAGTTTATTCACTAGCTTTCTTTTCACTGCTATCACACGTAATTAGTTGAAATTAACTCATCTGACACCTTGCAGTAGTAACCTTTCCTGACCTTTTCAGGAACACTTACTCAGGATACCCTTCCAAGTTTGTAACACATCTTAGCTGACAATGGAAGACACTAAATACAGACTTATGCAGGCTTAGATGGGGAAAGGGAGCTTCCTGTAAAAACTCTATTCCTATCTACCTCCTATACGATACAAAGTTATGATTTGCTACCAGTAACTGGGGAGAAAGTGCCATTTTAATTGATACATTTGTGCTATAACTTGAACTCTGAAGTATTTTGTCAATTTATCTTTGCATCTTAATAAAAGACTCCCAGTAAATGTTTATTTTATAAATGAATGAAAGTCAGGAAATTAGATTTCATTCACCAACTAATGCTGTATCATTCTAATATAAATAGAAGTCTATTGGATGCACCACAATTACTTTCTATTGTTTCATAGAGACAAACAAGGATCATAAGTTATTCACCATTTGAAACAAATACAGATCTTAATATGTCCCTGACAGTATTAGTTGTGGAACTGAATTAGTTCAGAGATGACTGTTACACTAGACTCCATTCCAGCATGATTTGATCCTATTGTTAAATTGTTTTATTCACACCCAAATCAAAAAGAAACAGCAAGTATTACAACCACCCCAGATAAATTAAGAACTCACTTTCTGAGGTCTCACAATCATTTTCGTAACTACTGCCTAGATTGACACTTAACTGTCCAAAATAGTTTATTTCCTTCCCTTTTTTTGTACTAAATAGGCAAAATCTTACTTTTTAAATTTACAAGCTAAAAAAATCATAGCAAATTTTCACTGGAAAGAAAATGCCTTAAATATGCAGTAAATGTTTTCTTACAGCAGAGCCTAGTCAGAAAACAAGAATTAAACAATGTGGTTAGCCAAATTTCAGTTGTGCCTTTCTTTGTTCAAATCTAATAGCCCACCCCCTGCTCCACATCTCTGGTTTTGCTTTCTGTGGTTTCAGATATATATCCAGGGTGAAGCATAGTCTGAAAATACATTTGTAAAATATTTTGAGCAAAAGACCACAGTTTGAGGGTTTTTATTACAATGCACTATTATCAGTATTCAACTTTGTTATTAGTTACTGCTCTCAACTTCTCACTCTGCCTGATTCATAAGTTAAATTTTATCATAGGTATGCATGTATATGTAAAGGAAAAAGCATAACATATAGAGGGTTCGGTATTCTCCAGGTTTTCAGATATTCTCTGGGGATCTTGGAACCCAAGCCTCTGGTTAAGGGACGACCACTGTATGAGTTTGTTCTTAACTTCTTTGGAACTTAAAAATAGACAGAGCAGACTCAGTGATGAAAAGGAACACATTCTACCTTGTGTGAAATGAGCACTGCCTCTATAGGGAATGGTGATGTCCGGTTTTTTATCTCAGAAATTAGACCTTGGAAACTGTTCTGTCCAAGGTTACAGACCAACAGCTGCAGGGAAAACAAATGACCTAGTTCAACATGTATATTTGAGATGCTATTATTTAAAAACCAGGATTTAGAAGTGAATTTCCTATATTTTAAAAAAATCTAGATTTCTAGTTTCTGGAAAAAACTGAATTCTAAGCACTTCTGACCAGGAAGAAATCAGGGGATTCCAGATTCCATTTTTGGGGGGTGGGAGGTTGAAATCAGGGAAGCCCAGGCAGCTGTAGGCATCTGTAGGCATCCTCGGTGGCACATGTATCATTTGAGTTTCTGTGGAATTAATGAGACCAAATCCAATTTGTCATTCTTGCCAATTCTGAAATTTGGACAAGGAACAAACTAAAATCCTACAAAAGGATAAATTCTGCCATTTTAAATGTCTTCCTTTTTATTTATTCTACAATTGGTAAGAATCATGACAATTATTTAAGACCAAAAAATGTTCTTAGCATAACTGACCACTTTCCAATCTGCACTTGCATTTGAACAAACTTTAAATTTAAAGAGGGCTATTATTTGTTAATGTTTTTCTGACAGCAAACCTTAACAGGTTGTACAACTTTCCCCCATTATCCAAAGTATTCTTGCAAAACACTTCAGAAGCCAAAAAGATGCCAAAATTATCATAAATGTGTGGAAATAGTTTTAGCATTTCCAGACCCCCTCCCAAAAGTCTACCAAATTATACCAACTATACAAATTATACCAAATAACTCATAAAACCAAAAATAAGGCTAACATATAATCAAAACAGAAATGATAGACTATACCGTCTATCTCAAGTAGTTCCCACTTAAGGAGCTGGATGGCGCTACTCTCGCTGCTCTTGGATGCATGCTGCATCTAAATGACTGCTGCAAAACAAACACTGAAGGTTATTGTATTTATTATTTCATATTCCTTCTAATGAGGAGAGATACTAATGGTGGTATTTTGTTAAAGCAAACTGGAATAACTTCAAGTTTTGAAAAGCAGGGGATACCGTAAGTTTTTTTGAGAGGAGGGACATCTTATGTCCAGTGTCCTTAGACTATACCATCATTCGTACAGGTTGGTGAGTACGTCAGACTAGGGGAGGTGGGCTGAGTCTCTGAAGGGAAGAGACAAAGCTGAAGCATTTACCTCACTGTCATATGTAAGTTAATGCTATGTCATGTCACTGTGCTGGTTCAGAACATACAAGGGAACCCAAAGCATTGAGTTTCATTCCTAAAGCATTCATTCACATTACACTCCTATTTCACAAAATAGATTCAGAGCCCAAGTTACCTAAGTAACCGCCTCCATTCATTTCAAAGTCTACATCACATCAATTCATGTAGGGAGAAAATATTTAAACAATAAGGAATAAAATGTTTCTTCATCTTAATTAATTTTCCTTATTCTTTAATTAGAGGTTAAAATCACTGCTACTTCACGACTTTCATTTTTATATTTTATAAACATTTGTAAGGAACAAAACCAATTTAAGGTAAAACTGAAACTGTTCTCCAGTAGTTCATGAAGACAAAAATTCTCAAGTATTCAGAATCTGAAACAAATATATTTTATGAAACAAATGTACAGAATCAAATATTTTTCCATAGCAGTAAAATATAATTGACCTTAGGGAGTTTGGAAATTTTCCTCCAAAGTTCTGATAGATAAGCTTTACAAGAGAAAGACTGCATTTTGAGGTAGTAAATCGCCTACTGACATATTCTCCACAAAGCTTCAGTGTTTAATACCAAGCTGCTGGGATATGAGTACAAAGACATCAATTATCCCAAAATAGAGTGGGGCAGAGTCCAGTTCACTTGTTAGTTCTTTAAACTATGTCCACAGGGGACAGAGAGAAATAGAGATTTGGCAATCAGCTGGTTAATTTGATCACTGCAGACAACTGTGCTATATAATTTAGGTCGGAAACATACCCTGACCTGGTGTTCCTAATTTGGAACATTCATCAAATTAATCAAATAATAGCTAATTCTAGATTTCACTATACCCTGTAAACAGAGTCCCGGTATCAATGATCAAGTTTTTACTTATAATTATAAGCAAAATACAATGTTATATTATCTGGGCATCTGCACCTTTTAAATGGTTCCCAGTTTTCACATAGTTCTTCCAAACCATCTTCATTCTCTCCAAGCTATCAGCTTACTTTCCATATTTTATCTCTTCCCAACAATGTGGTCGGGAATTGTAATGTATGAAGAAAGTGAAAGTCATCCACGTGAAACTCTCTCCACACACCCCCCTTCCCCACACATACCATACATGGCAACCATACTTTCTGTAATTCCTGTCCCAACAAGAGAACTTTAACTTTTTATAAGACTACCCTCTTGCACCTTCACCACAACTCATCAATACTATATCTCAGGCTGAGGCTACTAGGTGTATATGGAGGGTTTAGGAACAAAGGAAGGAGGGAGGGTGCTCAGTGGTACGTAATAAAGGTGTGTGGGTGCCTTGGGGTAGCTGTGGTGGGGTGATGCACATCTGAGATAGTATGAATCTATTCCCCTGAATCATACACAATGCTGTAAACCATTGTCACATCAATAGAAACCATTTTTAAAAATACTTATATGGGACTTAGTTTCATCTTCCTTATCTTCATCCTTTTCCTTTGTACTGCTACAGCAAATTCAGCATTTAACAAACGAACCCTCTTCTCAGGTGAAAGGTACCTTTGTACTCCACTGTTAAGACTTTAAATTAGTAGGAACTTTTGGAAAGCAATTTGACTGTAAGAATCAAAGTATGTTCAAAAAGTTCAGCTTTTCTGAATTGATAAATTTCTATTCTAGGAATCGTTATGGGAAACTTGCAAAATATGGACTGTTTAACTTCAAAGGTATTTGTGGCAGTGTTATTTATGGGGGAAAATGGAAAGACAAATTAAATACTTAACATCAGTCATAAAGAGTAAGTTTTCTGAAGAGGGTTTTTTTTGGCTAATTTTCTTTTTATTTAATTTTAAGTAAAATAAATAAACATTAATACATCATTGTTAAATCTGGGGACAATGTATGATTTCTCCCCTGTGGTCTCTGAAGTTCTCCCAGCTCCAGAGCACCCATAGCCCATTCCCCTAGTCCCCTGTGCTCCCCCTCACACCTCCTCCACTCCCCGTCCTGGCTGTCCCATATCTATGGTCAGCTTTGAATATTGGGGGAAATACCAAGTGAAGAAGTTGTGCAAATAAAATTTAACATTTTTCTATAAAGTCTAGCAGATGAGTGCAGCACCTGTATTCTCTAAGAAGTCAAGTCTCTCTGCCAAAGATAATATTCAAACAAGATAGTGTGTATCTGCTCACCGCCCCACCCCACAGCAACTAACATAGGGTCCCACTGGTAGCCAAATAAATCTTTGCTGAATAAGTGAATGGAGGAATGAAAAATCTTCTTTGTCTAATTATATAACTCCATGTGGAGAAACACTTAGGAAATAGTGAGGGAAGAAAACTTATTAGATCAGTCAAATCAGCCCTCATGATTAATGCGGACACCCAATAGAGCCAAGCCTCTGGATGTCAGAGCTTAGGGGAACTCCTTTGGTCTCTTTTGACTCAGTAAAATGTCAGAGAAAGGACTAGAAGGGAATTACTAAAAAATGGCAGCAGCATGTGAACTGGAGTAGTAGGAACATGGATGATCTTTTTGACCCTTTAATACGATCCTGCACTGTTCTGGTTTTCTTAAAAGCACATGTACTCTACCCATAATTTAAAAGAATATTCAAAAATAAAACCCTACCTTGGCTCCACACACCCACATAGATCTGTGCCTCTCCTCGTTAGGCCTTTCCATGCTGGGCCTTTACTTCCTTACCCTCAGAGTTACCCTGTTGACCACCCACACTGCACCTTTTATGGTTCCAGCTGTAAAACAAAAAACACTAAGGTTCTTACAGCTTTAAACTCCAAAGCTCTAAAAACGTATGATTCTTTAAATTAAGAGATTGATTTCTAAAAGATTTTGCATTATTTGCATGAAAAAACTACCTTAGTGGGTGCGGTTTGCTATAACACCATAAGCAGTAGAAATTTATGTGTTACAATGCAGGCAGCTGTAAGTTCAAGAGCAGATGCAGGTATGCTCAGGTTATGGTGGGGTTTCTCTGCCATAATTGACTTCTCTTTGTCTCCTCACAAGAAGAAAGACAGTGAGAGCTCTCAGGGGTCACTTTTTTAAGTGCACTGATCAACTCAAGAGAGTTCAAGTCTCATAATTTTATTGCCTCCAAAGGGTCTCACCTTCTAATACCATCACAGCATAGGTTAAGATGCCAACACAAGAATTTTGAGGGACATAAACATTCACTCTATTTGCAAGAACTATATAAATTTAAAAATTCCAGAAAGCTACTGAGATCCACATCTGAACAAAGCCTTTCGGGTCTGAATGTCATTTCCATAGTTTTATGCAGCCCTTTTGCAGGATTAAAAAGGCATAAACATTTTAAATTTTAGTGGTTACTGCTAAGGGTCCTCTGAAAGGATATAGCAATTCATATAGCTGAAAGGGACACTCTTATTTTAGCTGGCCTATCCTTCACACCAAAAGAATTTTTTTTTAATGACATGAAGTTAATAGCTGGCAGGCAGAATCAAAAGTTGTAAATATAAACAAGTCTCCTTCTTTGTACATTCCCATCCTCACCAAAGAGGTACCAGGTACCTAGCAAGGATGACCAGTGCCCCAAATGGCTTTCTAGATAAATTCTAGGAGAACAGAGGAGAAAGCTGAAATTCAGAATAATTCAATCATTTGGAGTAAAGCCTTGGCAATAAAACAAAAACCATAAAAACTTTACTATCTCTTCTGTAAAAATACACATATACACAAAAATATGTGGATAAGAACAGTCACTGAGACATAGTTTCAATACCAAAAAAAATTACCTACGTTTTCACTACAGAACCCATTTAATATATTTTTGGTAATATTCTGTGACCATAAGAAGGAGATTGTCAAAAAAAGACTTCTGCACTAAATTATTAAGAAAAAGAAAGTGATAGTACAATTAGGAGAATATGACTCATTTGTTTATCAATTTGACTGTGTGTATGTGCGCACACACACAAAGTGATGAAGAAAAGGCCTAGATCATCAAGGTAACCAGTGGTGACCTCTTGAAGAGGGTGGAAAGAATGGGGTGAAAAAATGGCACTTGGGGGCTATTATGTTTTTAATTTATGTACCAAAGTGAACTTTTGTCTCTAATTCACTTATGTAAATATGCTCTGATGAGTATGTACTGCTTCTCTCTTTTTTTTTTTTTTTCCAGAAAAGTACCATTAGATGAATTGACACAATGCTTCCTATTCTTGGAGAAAGAAGTTGTAGGTACCAAGAAAATTCTGGTTTTCCACAGGATCATGGCCCTAAATCTTCTGCAAGTGCAGTTGGGTCCACACCACAGTGCTCAAATGATTAAAGCGTGCTTCTCGGCTGCCATTGACCATATAATCTAGCTCTCAATGGGATTCAGATACATCACAGCTTGACTCAATTCCATTTTATAGGATATAATTTCACCCCAAGCCAGGAATCCAGGCCCCCTAGATAACAGATCTTTATTGGGCATCTGCTTCTGACAGTCTGTGCCATGAGGTAGATAGAATTATTGCACTAGAATTAGTGGGAGATGGGAAGTTTTTTAAAGCATATATTGATTTCAAATGGCAAAATACCTCCCCCCTAGAAAACAATCTAAACCATAGCATTGTATACAGTGGAAATTATCTCTTTAAAATGTTCATTCAGAAAACTCCGTCAGGCTGAAAGTCTCAACAAGGCTCACCAAAGTCTGTGTTTCCGCATGCCTCCCTCCTGGAATGTGACAGCCACTCACAGTGGATCCAAATGCAGAAACCACAATGGTCAATAAGCAGCTGATGTAACGTGGTCCCTGGAAAGGCAACACAAATTCGCTATCCCTTATTCTGTCTGGAAATCCAAAAGGCTGTGAGCAGTAAGTTTTTTTCATAACCTATTTGTCCCTCAAATTTAATCGGGCTTGAATTTATGTGATAAAAAATCTGATCTGAATTTGTTGAAACTATTTCTAGTCTTTATTTCCCATATTATAAATATCTAGTATATTTTAAAATATGAATACATCAATAATTAAAAATACTAATTTTAGTTCCCTGAGGAAACTATACATTTGTAATATGCACTGGACCATCTTTCCAAAAATTTTTAAAACTATATTTTAAAACATTATCTTGCCCATAAGAGTTTCAAATAAAAAGTAAGAATTCATAGATCAATGAAAGCTGAAAATTAATGAGTCAAGTTGTATGAATAATCAAAAGCAATGTACCTCTTGAGGTCATGATGGCACATGAATACACACAGAGTCAAGAAGTCTTGTAAAAGACAAAAAAATATTAGCCTCATTACCTAGAAAAGTAAAGAGAATTACTAGAAATAAAGAGAAGCAAGTGAAACTATGACCACATTAAAACTATTTGTAATAGGAAATCACTTTACCTGCTTTGATTTTGGGAGATGTTGCTCTACACTTGCTAAATGAAGTAACACATCAAGAACATTCTCATTAGAGCACAAGAAATAAATATGACTTCCCAAAGAAAATTTTTTTCTGATCCTCTTAAATGACTAGGATCGCACATTTTTCCTTGGAAAAAGATTTTTTTGAGGAGTCAGTAACAAAGGCCTCTTTGGGTGATTTTGTACTTACACAGCCTAGTCAGACTTATGAAAACTACCCTGAAAAGGTATGAAAGACTGGTTCAAAAGATTTACTTCTTGTATACATGGGTTGCAGGCTAAAAAAGGTTTAGAGAGACTAGAAGTCTCATCTAGTCTTTAAATGACTTATAAAATGGTCTGTTTTCCCTAGAAGAAAACATTGGAGAAAATATTTGTGACCTTACATTAAGACTGTTCAGATATGGTGGCTGAAGTATATAATTCATAGTAAAAATAATTGAGAGATTTAGAGTACACCAAAATTAAATATTTTTGATTTTTAAAAGTTACCACTAAGAAAATGAAAAGTTACAGATTAGGAAAAAATATTTCTAAATTGTGTGTGCATAAAACATATACATAATATATAAAATATATGTAAATCATGTATGTGAATATATACAAATGTATGTAAAATATATATGTAAATAATGTATGCAAATATATGTGCATATCAGGTGGTAAGTGTATATACACATACATGCAGTCTGTATTAAATATATGTAAAGAATTATTACAATCACATAAGGCAAATAACTCAGTAAAAATGGATGAAGATTTCATTAAGCATTTTACAACAAAATATTTATGAATGGTTATTAAGAGCATGAAATGATATCCAACACCATTAGTTATTAAGAAAACATAAAGAGAAACAACAATGTGATAACACTACCAACCACAAGAATTGTTATAATAAGACTGACAACACCAAGTGTTGATGAGGCTATAGAGAAAAAATGAAAGCTCACACATTGCTGATGCAAATGCAAAATAAAACCTCTACTCTTGAAAATAATTTGACAGTGTTTTGTTTTGTTTTCTTGAGTTAAATAAAATGTGCTTATCATAGGATCCAGTGATTCTACTTTTTGCTATCTACTCAAGAGAAATAAACATATAGGTCTATATAGACTCTTACACTGTACCTAAATACTCATATTATTACTAACGACAATAGTAATCTCTGGAACTGAAAGTAATGCCAAACTGGAAATAGTTCTAATGAATAAACCAAATGTAGTGTATCTATGTAATAAAACACTCGAGTAATAATTGATATATCTAACAACAGTTGAAGGTCAAAAAACATTTTGCTAAGTAAAAGAAGCCAAATTATTACATATTATGATTACAGATATATAAAATTTCTAGATAAGGCAAAACATTTTAGACAAAAATCATAATCACTAATTGCTGAAGCCAAAATGAGGTGGGAATTAATTCAAAAAGTAGAAAAGGAAACTTTCTGAATGGAAATGCTCTAAAACTAAGATGCAGTGATAGTTACAAAATTGCATAAGCTTTTTGGAAACCAGTAAACTGTTGAAAAGAAGAATATGTTCAAGGAAATATGGGTTGAAAGAAACTAGGGTATCAAAAGCCCCCAAGTAGTTACAACTGCTTGGGGTACAGAAATGTTATTCTATGCTATTTGTAGCAGTTTCAGAAACTAGGAAATCTAGAAATAACCTAATGCTCTTATACAGGTCAATGTTCAACAAGATAAAACTCATGTATTTTATGAAATATCAGGTAGATGCTGCTATAAAAATGAAGAGCTTTCCAAGACATGTTGTTGATTGTATTCAAAATAAAGTTGCAGGGCAATAATAAATACTACAATGTAAATCTAACATATGCACACATATACACACACAACATACATATACTATACAAGGCTTGCCTCTGGGAAATAGACAAAAGAGGTAGAAGTGAAGCCGGGACCCCAATATGGGCAGTTTTGAAGCTGAGATCCCAAGATGGGCAGTATTAAATTTTAGGTATTGATGCCATTAACTGTATCTGAAAAACACAGAGGTAAAAGAAGCCTAAACAGAATAATGGTACTTTTATTTAGTTGAAAATCCCAGGAGGGCACGAGAACATGTATCACCTACAGGATGTATAGAGGGAAATTTGGAACCTTGATTTTTAAGAGAAAAGGGGGAAAAATAGATATAAAGGAAAGGAGCAGAGACAAGAGAGAGAGAGACTTTTGAGGAAATGAGAGACAGGAGAAAGACAGGCCTGTAGCCCAAGTGACCAGGCTGGGCAAAAGCCCCCTGGAAGAATGAGCTAGTGGTGAGCAAGGAGCTATGGTGGCCAGCAGAAAGGTGTGGAGTGTGGCACTGCAGAAAGGTCACATGGAAAACTGGTACCTGGAGATGGCCAGGGATTTGGAAAGCTGATTTTTGCATCAGCAATTGTGGAATAAGTTTGAAGAGCTTTGGAGAAGCAGAGCAGTGTGGCACACTGGAAAGAGAAGCAAAGAGAAGACACTGGTAAAAGACTAGACTTGGCAGAGTGCCTACTCTCAGGTTTGGAGGGGCAAAGGGGCACCATCATGGGTATGGGTTTTGGGGACCTTTGGGATCGAAAATGGTGACTGGGGCAAGATAACTGGCTACTTGTGGCTTTAAAGACTTTGTTTTCCCTGTTGATTTCCCTTGTAAATAAATCCTGTTGTTAAACTGCATTTGACTGGCATGAACCTGAGGGAACCTGGGTGGCAGAAGCCACATTTTAAATGTGACTTGTTGATTGGAGGCTTTTGCTCCTATTTTGACCCGATTTCATCAGGGATTTTTATTTTTCAATCTATTTGTTAGTAATATATGGATTTTTTTTTTTTTTCACACAAAGCATGTACCACTTTTGCAGCTCAAACATATTGCTTTTTGTTTTCTATTTTGGCTTTTTGTTTTGTTTCCACTTTGAAAACCACTGCTTTCTGACTTTTAAATAAATATCACTTCTCAGTAGTCCCTGTGTTTGGGGAAGCCTGGTTTTCTAAGAATACTAGAATATGTTTTTACTTGAAGCACATTAGGAAAAAATCACATCATAAAACTCTATCAGCCAGCATATAGATGTTTTGGTAGTTTAATAGCAACGACAATAATTAAACAATATTCTTTACATAGTTTTTCACTATGACAGCCCTATGATGTAATTTTTCCACCCTTGTTTTGGAAAGGACACTGAAGCTCAAGAGTTCAAGTTACCTGCCCAAGGCCACCCAAGTAGACAGAGTTGGGGTGAGGCCTATAACTTCCAATCTGGTATTTTTATTCAGCTGCCTACCTCATCAAGGCTGATGATAAACATAATGGTGACCCTGAGGCACTACAGGATTCTATAGGCCTTATGAATCATCAAAGAAAGATTTAATTATATTTAGTGCAGTTTGGGTTTTACCTGTACTTTATTGTGTTATAATCCCTGGAAAAGTGTTCAGCCACGTATAGCATACACTGTCACCCTTGTTAAGAATATTTGATTAACCAGAACGCCTCTGGCCAGACTGAACCATGGAGAACTTATTCAAAGGTGATCCCCTTCATCATTTAAGAGTCTTTACTTAGCTCTCAAAGTTAGATACTGCTTTGCCTTGATTCTCCTTGACCTTCATCTTGGAAACCTGCCATCCTCTTTTCCCCACACACCAGTTGAGCGACCTTCCCCTAGCTGGGAGGATCCGGAGGAGGTAGCCCAAACCACCACCAACAGACCTCAGGACGCTCACCTCACAACACTTCTCCTATGGCTGTGGCTGGTGACAATCTCCTGGTCACCACACCCTCACTCGGAAGAGGCTTTCCCACAGCCCATGAAAGGGCAAACTCACAATGAAAAGAATGTGAGTGAATGAAAGGAAATCTAAGTACAGAAAGAACAATGTGGGCCTTTAACTTGGGAGCTGAATTCTTGGTAGCAGCACCCAACTACCTAGCAAGAGGAGTGTAAGTAACTTGGGAGTTGGTCTAGTCAGCTGTCATAGATTAAAACAGACCTAAGTTTTAAATGTGGAGAGTAGAGATCAAGTGCTAAGATTGGTAGCCCATGCTGGAAATAAGAAGACAGAATTGCCTATAGTAAGGTCCATTTTTGTAACCAGGTAAACATGGATTCAAAATCTACCTTCAAATACTAGTTGAATAATTAGGGATAAACTACTTAATTCCAGGCCTCAACTTCCTCATCCATAAAGTCAGGGTTGAGATAACACTTACCTTGATAATGTGATTAAAGATTAACCCACATGAAGTACCTAGTACCATTTCTTGTATGCAGCAAAGGCTTGATAAACACTAGATACTATTAATATCAAACTCTGTCCTGATTCTGCCACAAATAATAAGTAGTTCTTGAAAATCGTTTTAGTTCTAAAACATTAAGATCCTCTCACTGAAATTAACAACCCAGCAGCACAACTTCTTTACCCTGACAAGTTCACAAGACTCCACTGGTTAGGAATTCATTTGGAGGATGGACTCCAAACCCATCTCCAAGTGTCCAAGATACCACTGCTCCTGCTGCCCAAGCAGCACTAAAGTTGGAGCCAGATTGCCACCTTAGTAGTCACCGCCCAGGTGTCCTTGTAGGCGTCATTACCCATAACAACGACATGAAAGCAGCACAATCTCTACCCTTATAGATTTCTTCTTTTATATGTCTTTAAAATCTTCTATTGATAAAAATGATACATGTTATGTAGGTTGGAAAGTACAAAAAGAAAAGAAAAAAGAGGAAAACTATCAACTATAATCTCACACTACAGCTGTAAAGACTTCTGTTTACTTCAGATGCTTTATCTACACGTTTTCTTCTTTATGTCACTCAACTCATTACTGTTAAAATGGTTAGCTTAATATTTTAATAACAATCAACCCTGGGACCAATGGCTTTCTACAGAGCTTGAAGCTTGCAGACAAATGCACACATTTTACTTAGCCCATCTCTGAAAAGCCTTGCAATGTAAGGAGTTCCAGAGAAACCAATAGTCACTCTCTTTAAGTTCTTGAATCCTTGCTTTTCAGAGCATTTCAGGTTATTCCTGAACAGTTGTTTGACTCTTGATCACAGTTGTTTGACTCTTGATCGCCTTTGAGGAGCAGGGTGAAGAAAGAAGGTCTTAATACCTCTTTGATCTCAGTTCTATAATAAGTAATGGATCTAAAAGATTGAAGAGCTATAGAATTGGGGTGGGGAACTATACCCACGAAGCTACTCAAGGAAAAGAAGCAGATATCCTGAATACCTGTAGGTCATGTGGTGAACTACCTTAAGTGGGACAAGAACAGGAGGTTCAGGTAACATAGCTCCCTCAGGCTGGGTGGGTGATCACAGGCAGTTTTGATGGTCCTATGATCTATAAAAGAAATAAAGAAAACACAAAAGAGTAAGAGAAGGAAGGCAAAAGAAGAGAAAGAAGAGTATGAAATAAATTAACATAACTTAAAGTTTAATATTGAGAATATCTCTGAAAAATAAGTGGCCTAGAAATTCCAGAAGACGCAGGCTGATTTTTAAGTAGGCTATGATAGGGTTGATATGATGTACAAGTGGCATTTTGTTTTTTAAAAAATTACCAAGTACTCACTTTTCTATTCAAATATGACATCTTGGAATAAACATTGAAGTCAAAACTTAAACATACCCACCTACCAACATCTTTAATGTCTATCTGGTTGCTAAAGCTTGATTTAGAAGCACAGCTAAAAAAAAAAAAAGGGTGCTACGGGGTGCCAGAGGTTTGCTTCCAACTTGCTCTTCAACTTCTACTTTCAATTTGCTTTCTGATGACTTTGATTTTCTCTCTTCTCTGAGACCCAGTGATGATACTCCTCAGAAGCCACCATCTTGGAAGGACATGATAAGAAGTTACATGTAATAGAGAAAGAAGTTTCTGTATAAATCTTTCCAGATAGTCAGGGTGCCCCCACATAAAACTTCTGCATAAGATGCAGGCGTTGTCTCATCTGCTACTTTAAGAGAAATAAAAATTTCACAAAGACAGTAGATCCATGTTGCACTGAGAATGTGCTTAGACAATTTGGGGAGAAAACAGACTTTCAGTACAGGACAAATGGTCACTATCTGGGCCTCTCAAGAACAAATTTTCCAATGCATATAGTATTGATCTTTACTTTCCAGTAGGGTTATTGTAGAGATGAACATATATCTGAAAATTCTCTTGACTTTGGAATTGTATTTCAAATTACATTTCATCTGATTTAATGACAACCTTATATACTTATAATTCAGAAATCCCTTTTTGGAAACATCTGCAGATGGCAAAAAAAAAAAAAAACTGAAGGAAAACATAAACATATGGGACTACATCAAACTAAAAAGCTTCTGTACAACAAAGAGACAATAGAAAAAACTAAAAGAACCACAAACAAATGGGAAAAAAATTTTTCCCTCCACAATAGTGATAAGGATTTAAAAATGCAGACCCATAAGGAACTTACACAACTAAACAAAAACAAAACAAGAAACCCAATCAAAAAATGGAGAGAAGAACTAAAAAGATACTTCTCCAAAGAGGAAATACAAATGGCCAACAGATACATGAAAAATTGCTCAACATTATTGGCAATCAGGGAAAGGCAAATCAAAACCACAGTGAGATACCATCTTACACCAGTAAGAATGGCCCACATCAAAAAAAAAAAAAAAAAAAAAAAAAAAAAAAAAAAAAAAAAAAAAAAAAAAACAAAAAAAAAAACAGGTGACAGCAAGTGCTGGCTTGGATGTGGAGAGAAAGGAACACTCTTACACTGCTGGTGGGAATGTAAACTGGTTCAGCCACTATGGAAAGCAGCATGAAGGGCCTTCAAACTAATGAAAATGAATCTACCATTTAACCCAGCAATTTCTCTTCTGGGAATCTACCCAAAGGAGACCTCAATGTGGGTACAAAAGGACACCTGTGCTCAGATGTTTATTGCAGCACTGTTTATAATTGCAAGGACATGGAAACAACCCAAATATCCCAAAACAGATGAATGGATGAAGAAGATGTGGTATATATACACAATGGAGTATTACTCATCAATTAAAAATGACAAATTTGATGAATTTATCAAAACATGGATGTACCTAGAAGAACTCATACTAGCAGAAATGAGACAGAAAGAAAAAGACAGAAACCACCTAGTTTCACTAATATATGGACAACCAAATGAAAGTACACAACGGGAGGGTGAGGACCAGCTGGAGTGATCAGGGAGAAGAGGTGGTGGGTGACCCCCAGAGATTAAAATGATTTGAAATATGTATATAAATAAATTATTTAATAAAATTAATTAATTAATTTAAAAATCTTATATACTAAGTTAGAACAAAAGTGACCAGGGAAAAAGTTATACCTCTCAGGGAGAAAAATGTATGTTCAGATAAATTACCAAATAATGATGTTGATAAAATTAAGTTAGTATCTATTTACCTCAGACATTTCATTTTCTTTAAAAATAGAATTAACACTGTTCATGACTCTGACTCCAAATCTGGATACATGACTTTCAGCATCCACTTCCAATTTGCTTCTGATGATCTTTTAGTTTTTTCTCTTCTCTGAGACCCAGTGATTATACTTTTCAGCAGTCACCATCTTGGATGAACATGACAAGAAGGTACATGTAATAGAGACAGTAGTTCCTATATATAAATCTTTCCAGATAGTCAGGGTCCCCACATTATGAGCTCTAGAAAGTTGAAGATGATAATGAAAAAACCTAAGTAAGTACAATGGTTCTAATTGGTGAGACACCAAAGTTTCTGAAGAAATTAAGGTTTATCTCAGCTGTTTGTAAGTTAGTATTCTTCCCAGTGTTTCTCCTTCCAACTACATAAGTGTTTCTCTTCCTTAGTTTAAACTCAGAGTACCATGACAGAGAACTGACCCAGTGACCCTGCTATCTCTACTTCAAGAGGTCCCAACCTGTTTCTCCTCATAACCTATTTTCTCATTTCCTCTCCATTCAATAGAACAACATTTTCCTTTTTGGTGCTCAGCTTTCTCAAGTGACTGAGATCCCAAGTGACACCTTTTTTTTCCATTTTATTTCACAACCCTCTCATTCACATGGCACAGGACTAGGTACAAATAGATTCAAATATCTGTTTTTGAAACATATCTTTCCATTGAAATCCCTGCTGCTGAGGATAGTCCATCAATTAAAACTCCTTACCATAGATGATATTTCTCTCAGGAATCAGTGGTGCCCATTCCATCAGTTATAACTGTCACAGTCTTCAGACTGCCAGAAGGGCTCAAATTATTTCCCATGACACTCCTGGGCACCAGGCCAATCAGATAATAAGATGTCAGTCTTGTCACTCTGAGTATTCAAGGACAGTTAGTAGGAAATTTTAACCTGGAGCCCCAGGGGAACTATAGAGGAGAGAGTGGAGGGGGAGGAGGATGTTATCACTCAAGCATATGAATTAGAACCTTGGTATTGACATAGTCCAAATCTGTTGATCTTTTACTATGATTACTACAACGATAATGCAACAGTGAATTTGTGATCACCTATTGCCTTGAACACTTGCATTTCTCCCCTAGAAATGGGCTATCAGCTCTAACAATAACCAGTCTCCCATATTTTATTGCCGAATAATTCCTTCTTGGAGGCTTTATAATAACATATTTTTAAGGAATCTGTATTGTTCTGTTTGTCTCTTTTGAGATTCCTAGTATCTCATTACATCAGGGGAGTCTTTGTTTCCTCAAGGTAAAAAAAAAAAAAACAAAAAACAGAAACCCACATATTACTGGCCTTTTTATTTAGCTGTCACAATACCAGCAGTGGGAGAGTCACTATGCAGAGAAAACAATAGTATCATGGATCACTTCACATTAAAATGTGGTACCTAATTATTGTTTTTAGGGGCAGTTAATGAGTGGTACTTGTAGGTGATTAAACACATTTGGGTTTGGAAGACCAAAAGGGTGAGAAGCAAACCATTCTGCTTAGTAAGAATGGAGGAGGGTGTTGGGGGGGGGGAGAGAAAGAGAGAGAGAGAGAGATTGAGTACAGCATCTGCTTCAAGTGCCTTAAGACCCATCCCACCCCACCCACAGTGCCTTCTCATAGAGTTTAACAATACACTGGAAATGCCTGGGAAGTAACCCAGCCAAGAAAGCCCATTCACAAAGGACATCCTGAGTTTGCTATGTATCATCACAGATCCAGCCTCACAGCCACTAAGAACACAAAGGGCTTAAGAGTATTTATAGCAATGATGCTGAGCAGAAGGCCCTGAAAATGTCAGTATTCATGAATCCCTAACCTAGACCATGTATTTTACCAGTTACCAAGAATGCAAATTTGCTTCCACAGCCTTCAAGCATTTCTATCTTGCAGCAAAGGTAGACACATATGCACTGCTATGTCGAATATTTGCCCCCACCAAATTTATGTTGAATACTAATTCCCAAGTTGATGGCATTAGGAAGGTGGGAGAGGTTAGAAGATAAAGACAGAGTCCACATGAATGTTATGCCATTATAAAAATGGTCTCAGAGAGTTCACTTCCTCCTTTCTGCCATGGAGATAGACTTCTAACACTTCAACCTAGAAGAGCCCCCTCATTTGAACATGTCAGCACTCCTCAGACTTCCAGTCCCAAGAACTGAAAGAAATAAATAAGGCACTCAAATTGTGGTATATTGTTTTAACAGTCCAAGTAGACTAAAACACACACTAAACCAAAATGGTAAAATGATATGCTAAAATAGAAGTGTGGAAAAAAGTATTATAGAACACAAAGATGAGAATGACTTCTTCTGGACAGTGTGGAAACATTAATAAAGAGGAGAAAAAAATGGCCTTCTCTTGGGGAACATGTAATCTGGGCCTTCAAAGCAAAGGAAATGTTCAACAGATAAGAAGATGTATTCGTAGGAGACAAAACACAAAGAAAACAACAATAAGACACTAAAGTCTATGATCAATATGGACTAAATTTCAAATCGGGTAGATTCTTATTGAACACAGACAAAACAAACTAGGGATTAGTGAGGGTTAGAAATGTGACTACAAAACCAGGACTAAAATGTAGTAACCATAGGAGAAAGGAAGAGAAATTACAAAACATTGTGTTTAGGAGATTCCTTGCTTAACTATCAAGAGGGACATCTAATAGTTAGCCAGGATATACTGCATTAAGGGAATTCAGCAATTTGGGTTGAGACTAATATACCCTTTAGATATCAAAGATCATCACAGACTACACCAAAGGCAATATGGGGCAATTCACATTTTGTTGGAGGGAAGGTGGATGGAGATAAATAACTGGAAGATAAGAATTGATGTGGGGGACACAATTAGTAAAACTGCCAACTCAGTGAGAAACCCTGTCAAGGAGACAGTGGAAGTGGCATGGAGGCATAAGCCCTTGAAGAAAGGGAAATTCTTGAACAGCAACAGGAGACAACCCCAGAGGCCACATACCTATAAAACACAGGAACAAAGAAGGTCCTGTAGACTACATTCCCTTCCCCTGCACCTCAGGGCTGAACTGTGCTCTTAAAGTCCACTACCAGTAAACAGAATGTTGGGAGTCTCAGATGGAGTCCCAGAGAGGAGAGATATCTTTGATGCCACAAACATAGCCAGGCCTGCACCACATATTCCCAGTAGCAACAGGAAATGGCCAGAACCTTCCCCTACATTGCTGGCTCAGCAACAGCAAGAAGTGGTGCCAGTGCCTATGGAGTCCAGTAAAGGCCAAAAAATGAAATCAAAGCAAATATATCCACAGCACCACCTGCTGGAAAAGTAAAGGTAGTTCAACTCTCTATGTAATGATTTAAAAAAATTAAAAAATAAAACAAGAAAATTTGGTAATATAATACACAACAACTTAACACCTCAGGGAAATATGCATCAGTAACAGAACAACTTTACATAATCCAACTACAAAGACAGAGAAGATTATATCCTTCTATCAGACAAAGAGTACAAATTTATATAATAAACTCAAAGAGAGATAAGAAAACAAAAAGACAAAGTGATATAAGAGAACTTAGGGGAGTTAATAAAAAAGATGACAAAACTTGGAAAACAAATGAATGGTAACAGAAATAAACTGAACAGAATGTAGAAATTTAAGTGTCAGGATGTAAAGAGCCCAATCACTGGGGGGGAAAAATCGGAGAAACATAATAGAACAAATGGATACTCATAATCAGTGACCTTGAAGATTGTGATACAAAAAAGCCCAAGATGAAATAAGAGAGAGAATAAGATTTTTAATGAATAAAGAAGTACTGCACAAACTATTCCATTCCATTAGGAAAGGATTCATAGGATAATGAGTATCCCAGAAGAAAAAAAAAGAGAATTAAGGAAACAGAGAGCTATTCCAAATTAGTAGGATAAAACTTCCCAAACTTGAGGAAGTAACTAGTTATAAATGTCTATGAAATGTAAAGAATGTTTAGATGCTGTGAAGCCTATAACAAGACCCATAATACTGAAACTGTTGTGAGCTTAAGACAGAAAAAGAATATTGAAAGCAACTAGGAGGGGAAAAAAGCAGATAATTTATAAAGACATTCCCTTCATGTTTTCATCAGACTTCTCAAAAGAAACTACACAGAGCTGGACATGGTGGCATGAGACTATAATCCAAGCACTAGGAGGCAAGAGGACAGGGATTGCTTGAATTCACAGATTCCAGACTACCCCGGGCAACTTAGCAAGACCTGGTTCTCAAAAAAGCAGCCAGATGCGGTGGCAGGTACCTATAATTCCAGCTACCTTGGAGGCTGAGACTGGGGATCACTTGAGTCCTCAGGATCGGGGCTACCACAGGCAACATAGCGAGACCTAGTCTCAAAAAAAAAAAAAAGAAAAGAGAAACCCTACAGAATAGGAGAGAACTGAATGAGATTCAAATTACACAAAGATAAAACTTCTAGAAGAGTATTCTATATCATGCAAGACTCTTTTTCAGATATGAAGAAGAAATGAAGGTCCTCCTAAACCAAAAGAAAAAAAAGGTGGAGGGGGGAGCTGAAGGTGTTTGGCAATCTTCAAAATCCTCCCAAAATACCAAAGTCATGAACCAAATACTTTCACTAATGAGTTCTAACAAATCTTCAAAGAGAAAATAATATCTTCCTCAAATTTTCCACAAAATTGAGGAAAAGAGAATGATTTCAAACATCTTCTATGGAATTCTGATAACAGAAGCAAACATCACATCACAAAAAAATATTGTAACTACATGTAAATATCCCACCACAAAGATGTTAGGAAACCAAAGGGAATGATACATTAAAAGGATTATCCTAGAGATGCAAGGATACCCAACAACCATAAATCGATCAATACAATTTACCGTGTAGACAAAAAGAAAGGTAAAGATCGTTTGAGCATATCAAGAATGTAGAGAATTCATTTGACAAGCTTCATCACTCATTTATGACTGAAACTCTTAATAAAATGGGGACAGAAGGAACATACTCCATAATAATAAAGACCATATACAATGAACCCACAGCTAATACATATTCAATGTAGTATTTCCTGTAAGATCAAGTACAATAACAGGATAGCCACTTTCACCACTATACAACATAAAAATGGAGAGCCTAGCTAGAATGGTTAGATAAAAGGATGATCTAAAAGGAATTCAAACTGGAAAAAGTAATGTAAAACTATTACTATTTGCAGATGACATAATAGTTTACATGGAAACATTACAAACTTCATCTAAAAATCTATTAGGAAAAATAAATCAGTACAGTGAACTAGCAGGTTACAAAATCAACATAAAAATTAGTTGCATTCTTACATGCAAACAAATTGGAAAAGAAAAAGCAATTCCATTTGCAATCAGATTAAAAATAATTAAATACCTACAAATAGAATTAACAAAGGAGGTAATAAACCAAACCGCCCCCCCCCAAAAAAAAACTATAAGATATTTTTAAAAGACATAGAAGACAAAAAGAAATGGAAAGCTAATTTTCCACTCAAGGATTAGAAGAATTAATATCATCAAAATGATCACCTTACCCAGAGCAATATATAGATTCAAGGCAACTTGTATCAAAGTTTTTATTGCAATTGTCAAAGATATAGAGTGAATATTATTGAGACTCATATGGAACCACAAAAGATCCCATGTGAACATAGCAATCCTGACATAAGATGTCACACTGTCAGACTTCAAACTGCATTGTGCAGTTATAAGAATCAAAACAATATGGTATTAGAATAAATGTAGACACACACAAGTCAATGAAATAAAACTGAAATCCAAAAAATAAGCTTATACATATATAAACAGTTAATTTCTGACAAAGTAGCTAAAATCACACAATACAGAAAAGAAATTCTCTTCAACAAATTGTGCTCAAAAAACTCAAAAGACACATGTAAAAGAAGGAAACTAGAACATTGTTTCATGCCATTAACAGAATTAATTCAAGATGGAGTAACATAAGACTGGAAATCATAAAACACAGGAGAAAACAGAAGCAATACAATCTCAACTTTGGCTTCAATGATGTCTCTAGGAACTCATCTACAAAGGCAAGGGAAACAAAAGCAAAAAATAAAGAAGTGAGGCAGCATCAAACTACAAAACAACTATACAGCAAAATAAGTTATTATTTAAATGAAGAAACACGTTACAAAGTGAGAAAATATATTTGCACATCATACACCCAAAAAGATGCTAACATAAAAGAAATCTGAAGACAGTCCATATAACTCAATAAGAAAATATGTAATCCAATTAAAAACATATATATTCAGAAGATCTAGATAGATTCCTCTTCAAAGAAGAGATACAGCTATCCCCAAGTACATTTTTTTTAAAAAATGTTCATCATCAGAAAAATGCAAGCCAGGCATGGTGGTGCATGCCTGTAAGCGACAGCTTATAGAGTTGTGGCTGGGTCTGGGGATCGTGGTTCCAGTCCCACCCAGGGCAACACAGGAGACCTAGTCCCAAAAAAATAGCTGGGTGTGGTGGCTTACGCCTGTAATCCTAGCTACCTGGGAAGCTGAGGCTGGGGATTGCTTGAATCAGTGGTACCCTGGGCAACATGAGCCTGCAGTTCCATGGGCAAAAATATCAAGACCTAGTCTCAAAAAAAAAGGAAAGAAAAATGCAAATGTAATCCACAATGAGATAACATGCCATGCAATGACTCTATCAGAAAGACCAGGAACAAGTGTTGGCAACACTGTAGAGTAAAAGGAACTCTTTAACACTGGTGGTATTTTAGGGGCTGGACTATCAGGAATAGCTAGCTATTCAGATGCTGAGAATTCTCAGGCAAAAATGTACCAGTCCCTTTAAGTTGCATCGTCAAAACAATCACAAATGTGCAGAGAAAACATAGTACAAGGTGCTACATTGAACACTACTGTATTGTGACAAAGAAACCTTCCATCAGCTGTACGGTGAAAGTCAACTATCTGTAGTTAGTTCAGAGGATAGCATTGTGATCAAAGAAGTTAAAAGTAGTAGTCATTCAAAACACCTTGGACCTGAAGGGGTTTGTTCATATGCCCCACTAAGACATGAAATTCGTTGAGCTAGCCTGGTGTGAACCCAGTTCCACAAACGGAATGGTGTAGTACTAGCTAACTTAACTGAAGAAACTTAATCAATGTTGTACTATAGGTTGGAAATAGAACTTGAAGACAAGATTTTCCCATATCAGCAGTTGTGATGGCAAAAAAAGACCAACAGAGTAGGTAAACAATGTATAGAAATGGGCCATACAGGTCCTGAAGAACAGACTGTTTGCAGCTGCTGCAGCTTTTACTCATGTTTGTGCAGTGCAGGGTGAGAGAGGTGTTGAGAAAGAAGCCCAATCTACCCAATCCACACAGCAAAGCTTCGCAGACCCAGGGAAGCCAGTCACTCTTCCTATGCAGCCACCGCACCATCTAGAAAAGAGCATGACTCCAGGAAAGGTTCCACAAATTTCAAAAAAACTCAGAAAGCCAGTAGATGAAGGCACTGAACAGGAGGTCAGGTGGGGAGATATTTATGATAGGCAAATCAATGATCAATTAATCAGTCTGATACAGAAAGTGATATGAATCTCTGAGACTTAAGATAAAGAACAATGAATCTGCAGTTCCAGGAAAACAGGGAATCCCAAGTTATGTTTTAAAAGAATTTAATTCACCACATAAGTGCCAAGAAATTTCTCAAGATCAGTTCCTTTGCTAAACATGAAGAGAAGGAATGAACCTGCCAGCTTAGGAACAAGAACTAATGGTTGACAGCTGACCCATGTCTCTTCTTCTCCTAAGGTTGGGCCAGTCAAGCCCAAACTGGGGCAAAGTAGGCTGAGTAGCCCAAGATTCTCAGTACAAATGATACTGGAACTTAATGCAGTACCTGGTGAAACTCATAGGAAGGAGCAATGGGTGTCAAAGAACAGATGTTTTCTCAAGAACCCCAATTTAAGCACCACCATCTCTATTTTCTAAACAATTCTGTAGGACCAATTGGAAAAAAAATCTGACTCTCACTGGGGTATCTGATATGACTGGTAAATGGCACCATGCACAGGAAGCTTCCATTCCCTCTTTTTCCTTCTTTAGTCTTTTCTTTTAACTTGCTCAGTTGGGATAAGTTTCTTTCTATTTCACTCTGAGTTGTTCCTGTTCCCATTTTTGGGAATCTACCCAAAGGACACCAAAACACTAATTCAAAAAAACACTTGTACTCAGATGTTTATTGCAGCACTATTTACAATAGCCAGAATGTGAAAAAAACCAAATGCCCCAAAACCAATAAATGGTTGAAAAAGATGTGGTATAATAAAAGCAATATATGACAAACCCAAAGCCAATATCATCCTAAACAATGAAAAACTGAAAGCCTTCCCTGAGATCAGGAAAGCTGTTCACTCTCACCACTGCTTTTCAATATGATACTAGAAGTCCTAACTAGAGCAATAAGACAAGAGAAGGAAATACAAGGAATCCAAATACAGAAAGAACTGAAATTATAACTGTTTACAGATGACATGGTAATTTATATAGAAAATCCTAAAAACTCTACAGAAAAAATAATGAAAATAATAGACCCGTTCAGTAAGATAGCCAATTACAAAATCAACACACAAAAATCAGTTGTCTTCTTATATGCAAAAAAAAATCAGTCTGAAGAAGAAGAAATTAAGAAAATGACTCCATTAACTATTGTAAAAATGAAAAGTAAATACCTGGGAATAAACTTAACAAAAAAATGTGGAAGACCTATATAAGAGAACTATAAAACATTGCTAAAAGAAATAGAAGACACAAAGAAATGGAAAGACATTCTCTGCTCATCGATTGGAAGAATCAACATTATCAAAATGGCCATTCTACCAAAAGCAATCTACAGATTCAATGCAATTCCAAAAAGAATCTCAATGACAGTCTTTAAAGAAATAGGACAACTACTACTAGAATTCCAATGGAATAAAGCCAAAGCTTTCCTGACCAAAAGGAGAGTGAACAGAGGGAATGCACTCCCAGACTAAAAATTATACTACAAAGCTATGATAATTAAGACACCATGGTACTGGAATAAAAATAGGTACACAGATCAATGGAAAAGATTTGAAAATCCAGAAATAAAGCCACACATATATGATCAACTAATCTATGACAAAGAAGCAAAAAACATACAATGGAATAAGGAAATTCAACAAATGGTGCTGGGAAAACTGAACTACTACATGCAAAAGAAAGAATCAAGACTAATCTTTTGCATCATATACAAAAACAACTCAAAATGGTGAAAAGACTTGGATGTGAGACCTGAAATAATAAAATACACATAAGAAAATTTGGGCAAAACACTCCAAGACTTACACTCAGAAACCTCTTTCAGGACACATCTACAGATGCTAAAAAAATGAAGAAAAACATAAACAGCTGAGACTGCATCAAACTAAAATCTTCTGCACAGCAAAAGAAACAATAACCAAAGCAAAAATAAACTCACCAAATGGGAAAAAACTTCTGCCCTCCATACAAGTGATAAGGGTCTGATAATAACATCCACAAAGAACTTCCACAGCTTAACAAAAACAAAGCAAAAAGCCAAGTAAAAAAAAAATGGGTCAAAGAGTTAAATAGACACTTCTCCAAAGAAGAAATACAAATGGCCAATAGGCATATGAAAAAAAAAAAAAGCTCAATATCACTAATAATCAGGGAAATGCAAATCAAAACCACAATGAGATACCATCTTACACCAGTAAAAATGACTCATATCCAAAACCTGGACAACAACAAGTGCTGGCATGGATGAAGTGAGAAAAGAACACTTTTACACTGCTGGTGAGAATGCAAATGGGTCCATCCACTATGGAAAGCTGGGTAGAGGAACCTCAAACTACTAAATATGGAACTACCATTCGATCCAGCAGTGTCACTTCTGGGAATTTACCCAAAGGACACAAAAACACTAATCCAAAAGAATACCCATACTCAGATGTTTTTTGCAGCACTATTTACAATAGTCAGTATATGAAAACAACCAAATGCCCCAAAACAGACAAATGGGTCAGAAAGTTGTGGTATAAGTACACAATGGACTATTATTCATCAATCAAAAAAGACAAACGTCATTTACAGCAACTTGGATAGAACTAGAAGGAATCATGTTAGAGGAAATAATCTAGAAAGAAAAAGAGAAATACTGGATGTCCTCACTTATAAGAGGGATATAGGGATAACAAATGAACAAATGGACAAAAAAATTTAAAACTGCCAACAGAACTGAGGCATAGAGCAAGAGAGGGGAGGGGGGCAAAATTGGGGGAGGGATGAGCACAAGAGATTAAGATGGTTCACAGATAATAAGGTGATAGGAGACCCTCAGTGTAAACAATGATGTAATATATGTGCAATCAATCTGCAATTAAAACCTACAAATATGCTGCATTTGTGATAACACAGATGAACCTAGAGAGAATCATATTAGCAGAAATAAGTCAGAAAGAAAAAGACAGAAACTATATGGTCTCACCTATTGATGGGATATAGGAAAAACAAACAAAAGGCCAAGGTAAAGTCAAAATAAGTTAACAACAGAACTGGGGCAAGCAGTTAGGGAGTGGGTAGAGGGAGGGGGAAATCAGGGAAGGGAGGAGCATAAGATCAAAATGAAGGTTTACAGGTGATAAAGTAGAGGGAGAACCCCAGGAAATGCATTGATGCAATATGTGTGTGTGTTTATATAAACATATAAACAACAAAATGATTAATAAAAAGGGGGGAAGTAAGTGCACAAAATAAAAATATCAATATTTTTAAAAATTAGGTTTTTCCTTTTTAAGTAAGAATACTAACTCAAAAAATCAAGGAACATTATAGAGTAAGGATTTCACCATCATTGGTATTTTCATACATACATATGCCATTGGGGTCAGATACCACTTAACTTCCAAATGCCATTCTCAAACCCAGCAATTACAAGACAAATGATGCAGAGAATGAAAAACAGTCTTGGGTTTTCTATTTTGTCAGATTAGTAAAAAAGTCAGTAAACATTCTTTTTGTTCTGTAACCTTTTTACCATTGGCCAATGTTTCTGTTTTTACTGGGGCATTTTTAAATTTGCTAGAAGTTAAGTGTATCCATTCAGAAATATGGAAATTAAAGAAAAAATATGTCCTTATGTTTTTATTTTTATTTATATCCCCAAATGCACAGTTGATACACAAAATATACTAGAGTTCTATCAAGTAAAAGTAGTTTTTATTGGAAAAGTATAGCAAAATTGGCATCTCAGTCACAGTAATTCAACTCATTAGAAATTTCAGTTAAAATTATATTTCCACTTTTGTAGGCAAAAAATAAAAAATAAATAAAAGTTTAACTGTAATAGGAAAAAAAAGAAAGAAAGAGATAACCTCAAGTTTATCAATAGAGGAACAAGTAAATGAGTGATGGAAACTCCACACTATGAAACCATTAAAAAACATAGAGAATCAAATATGTACTGTCTTGGAGGCGGGGGGGAGAACTGCAAGACATTTTAAAATAAGAAAAAAATTAAATTTCAACTAAGCATTGTTCCTTTTGTATTTATTTTAACAACTCCCAAGTTTATATTTTTATGTTAATATGGAGGAGAAACTTCAAAATATATAGAAGAAACTTCTGAGAGTAGCCACTTAACCCCTTGAAGGGTGGAAAACAGAGTGCATGAAGTATTTGAGTGGAGAGGACTGGGAAGGACAGAGATAGAAGTATTCTCATAGCTTTACCTTTATCTTTATAACATACAATAGTTCCACATATCTGTAGGGATATATTTCAAGACCTTCAGTGAATGCCTGAAACAGAAGATAATTTCAAACCCTTTATATACTGTTTTTTCTATGTTTACATAGCAATGATAAAGTTTAATCTTCTAAGTTTTTATTATTTATAATAAGTTTATGTTATAAATTAGGCAGAGTAAATCAACAACAATAATAAAACAGAATAATCACAATGAAATATTATAATAAAACCTATGTCATCAGTCTCTCTCTTAAAGTTTTGTACATATTTGTATATAATATTTTATGACCATGTTGACCGCAGAGAATAAACCATAGAAAGTAAAAGTGCAGAAGACAGTATTTTCTGCATATTTGTGCATTACTGACATAATAATTTCTAAAAGGTGAAAAATAGACTGAGAGAATAGACCATTTAGATTTTGTTGGAAGCAGTTGTTTTAGAAATTATAAAGGTAAAAACGTGTTTGCCAAAGTCTTGCCACCAGATTAAAGAAATTGATTATTTCAACTCGTTTATTTGCCTGGGTGTGTATATGTTTATAGTTTAAAATCTGTTCTTTTAGGTTATGTTTACATACCACTTCACTCTGCCTTATCTGAAAATAAATTCCTTTGTTAATGCATTTTTAAAAATGAGAAAGCTTCCTCACTTTAAAACCACCAATCAACTGGATCTATTTGATTAACAAGTGTGCTGAACAAAATCTGATGTGATAGAAAGGCAGACTCAGGAAATGAAAAATTAACATTCCGTGGCATTTCGTAATGTGACAGTAGTCACTTAACACCAGACTTCCCTTTATCTTTCCAAAGGAAAGCCTTTTAGTACAGAAGTCGCCTAAGTATCTCAGGACATCCAGGTGAAGCCAGCCTGTATTCACCTGCTCCCCTCCTCATTGTTCTCTTGAAGACTTTCCTACCCACACCTCCCAATTGTACCTGCAGCAGCTTAGAGGGCGAACCCTGGGGGCTGTTTTTCAAAATCTACATGCCACATCATGCACTAAGACCCTGAAGAGGCTTTGTGGTATCATAACTTTCAGACAGACAAGCTGCTAAAGTAAACAGGGGAGAAGAACACCAGGCCACACACCTAAAAGACACCTACCTTTCAACCATTAGCACATGTCCAAATGGGTTAAGATTGATTAAAATAAATAGTCCTGTCAGAACTCCACTCCCAATCCCTAGACAAGTTTCTCTCTCTTTTTCCACTTCCTCAAGGACACCAGTAATCAGAAAGAAATCTCAGAAATCTCCAAAACACAGGACCAGTGGCAAAGTTCTCAGAATAGGAATGTTGCAGGACATCAAATAGAAAATATGCCACCATCTAAATACTCAGACATTCACAGAACAGCTAGCGATAAATATCAAGGTAAATGTCTCAGATACAAAAGTAGTAGAATTATCGAAAGGATGTTTGATCAGAGTTTTTTACAGTTTTATAGAAAGTATTTCATCTGTCAAATAAATTGCTAGCATCAAGATTTTTTTTGTTTTAATTCCAAGAGTAGGTTAGTATATACATGATATACACGATAGAGGTATATGGTTGTGCCATTGGTGTAAAGTAGGTCAGCAGTTACATAGATAAATCAAATGTTAGAAGGGCAGCAAGGCAGTCTTATTGATCAATAGACTTCTAGTACTCTACACCTACTTTTAAATCTGTACTTTGAATTAGAAGTTTCAGTGAGAGATAATTTACTCAGTTGTATATTGTCTGAAATAAATATGAATACAGCTCAGAATGAGTGTGTTTTGCCTTACCTCCCTTTGGAATATTTTCAAGGCAAAAAGAGGTTAGATGGGTAACAGGCATACAGTTTCTGGCCCCTTTCATTCCAAGTGGAAGATTTTGTATACAGTACCTCTTGACCAAGTTTGGAAATGACTTTCTCAATAGTCACCCTTCCTATAAGAAATGTTAAAAGAATGTGCTGATTTTTTCTGCATTTCCTCCATTAAGCCTCATTGCTAAGTACAAGATCTGGAATGGAACTGTGAACATTAAGATGAGAACACTGGGCTATTCACTTTCCATTTTAGTCTGTTTCTGCCTTGATTTGATTAAAGCCCACTCAGAATATACATTCAGGGTCTTACTTTCTTATTCTTCCACAACAGTTTAATCCTTAATTTCCTCTACTACTGGAATGCTTCATTTTGAATGATTGAATTAAACCCCCACTACTTCAGGATGTACCTAAGTCACCTGCTGGCCTGAGACTCATTTACTGATAAGCGGCTTTTCCAAATTTATCAATATCAAGTGTTGCCTCCTCCTTACTTTCTTAAATTAATTCAAGCTATTTTCAAATAAGATAGATTTTTATAGAAGAGGATTTATCTTGTTTTCAGGGAGGGGGATGCTGGGAGGAAGAGTACCACTTACACATGCTTGCTTTTTTTTTTTTTTTTTGCTTCAAAATAAACATTGCATTTATTCTTTGTCTCCAGCTTTCATAGACGTTTTGTCTTTTTACTCTTTTAGATCCGTGTATGTTCACAACACCTGTCTCTCTGGGAAGCACATATCACATTTCTTCAGCTCACCAGAACTAGACATATATATTATTTCCCTGAGGGTTAGAGAAAGCTATCAGAACTTGGCAACATATAAAGTAAATACCCACTAATTGCAATACATTCATTTAAATCAGGTCTTTATCCTCCTTAGGCATTGTAGTAGGTGGCTTCCTTTGAAGTCTTGTTGAATTTGTCCAAAATTACCTTGCCCGAGGCAGACGGCTGTTTGGAACATTTGTTCTGACCGATCCCCAAAGCAGTAAATCTTAGTGTTGGTAACAGCTCACATGCCACAAAGAGGAAATGTCCTGGGTAGGGCATGGATCCAGGCTTAGATCCCCCATTATATGCAAAGAAAAGAAAGAGAAAGGGAGAGATAACTGCACAACTCTCAGGGATATAATGCTATTGTACAACTCTGATGATGTTATAAACCACAAACCCTGTACATTACTGAAATACATCACCAAAAGCCTGCCAGTGAATTTCTTTTCACTCTTTCCAGCTACATCCATTAATGCATGTATGCATACCCCTCTCATTTAAAAATGTTTTTGTTCATGTTATTTGCTTGTTTACTTGCTTTAAATACAAGTAGCTGACACCCCTCATTATTTTAAACATCCTCAGAATTTTATTTTACTGGGAGTATCATGCTCTACTGACATCACACCTGTCATCATCCTCAAAAATGCACTCATTTAAAAAATACATTCATAATCTGATGCAAATAATCATACTGAGATCCTCAAACACATCCAAGATCTGTCTAGTCTGCATCTCATAACACTACCATGTACAGAAAACAGCCCTCAAGTTTTTCTAGTCTGTCACAAAGTTTTGCTTGTATTATATCTGGAACTACTTGTAGCAGGCACAAGAGCAATATGAAGTTGGAGCAGAGGATTTCTTGTTAATTTTTATGAAGACAGTCTTCATCATGGTCTTCTTAAATAAGGTTAGAATCTGGATCAGGCAATGCAACATTTATGTATCACATGATCAAAAAGTCATATGAAAGGACATTGTGGGACATATTAGTTAATACCAACTCATTAACATGATCTCTAGTGACAAACCCAAATTTTCATGATGGGAAATAAAGCAGAGTGAATGAAAGTTATGAAGTTCATTATGGTATTATTATTATCATTATTATTATTATTATTTTAATTCTGCTTTATCGAAATGAGAGAGTAAAGTAGGAAAGGTGACAGAAGAAGCAATAAGCAGGTGATTTTATTGAATTAAAAGGGAAAAATTCCCAGGTTGGAGTGAAGGAAGATTGTTAAGAGTGGGGTGACATTGCACATCAAGCCAGGGAAGTGGTGCTAGCAAGAGCAGATGCTGAAAAAATAAATTCAATATGAATTTGATTGAATAACCAATGTGAGTAAATATGTTAAGAAAATTTTAAACGATTAAAGAGTGTGTGAACATTAAATTGGTGATGTCTAGAAGAAATAAACCAGACTAAGAAGACTTTAGTAAATGGGAAAGGAGAACCATTAACCTCAGGTAAGGCAAAAAACTTATAAAAGAGGTTAAAAAAAAATGAAGTCCATCTTTACCTCTGTTACACTGTCATGATCTCCAGTATGCTCTTAAGCTAAATGCTCTCATTTCTCTAAGGCTACTCACTTGATTATATTCAAAATAAAACAACTACTTCCTTCAGAAACACATATACTAAAATGAAAATAATACGAAGAATGTTAGCATGACCCTTGTGCAAGAATAACAGAAGGGGTGTGGTAGAAAGGGAGGGAGGAAGGGATAATAAAACAAGAGGGAAAGGCAAATTGTAACATAAGAATATTTAAAGATTACCTATAGGATCAGAGACATAAAAGTAGACATTTTGTATACATAATGTTTCATAAATTTACTCTGGAATCAAGTTACCATTCTCCATAATCACTAAACAAGATTAAATTTTTAAGACTTAAAGACTTTCAAAAGTAAAATAAAATGAACCTTGGTTATTTATATGCTTTTACCAGGATATCCTCTAAGGACAACTATTTATAATACCGGTTACAGCTATTTTGAATAATTCTATTAATAGCAGTAGTAGTGTTGGTACAATAATTCTGAGGTTATTGTGTAATAATGTTTTATTTGAGAATTGGAATTTTCAGAGTTAAAATGATTAGTAGTATATGATCAATGAAATTAAGAAAAACTTCTGAATCTAAATTGGAGGTATAAGGACTCAAGTATATTTTATTATTTGTATGTATAGATAAGGATAATTATATTTAGATATATATTTCCTCATCCTAGTCACTGAAACAGTCTAGAAAAAAAATGACGAACCCAGTGTTGATAATCACCACTAGTGTAAAAATTATGCTCTCTAAATTTTATTTTCCTCTTAGATGAACCTGTGCCCTTTAGAGAAATGTCCAAATCCAGGTCTAGAGTAAAAAATGTATGAAATGATCCTGGAACACCTTGATGCACTAAAAACAGAGAAGTTACCAAAGAGATCATGCTTTTGTATCAAAGGATTTTAGAGGCTAACCTGAAAAGATCTCAACTGGTTGAAGGGATAATTTGAATATCAACACGGATGTTAACTACAATGAGTAGTAACTTATACCAAATATGGTTTTGGTATAGTATCATAGTTTGAATTATTATTAATTATTCATATATTCATCTATTGTTCTCTCTTTTGCCCATTAGTTTCTCTGATGCCCATTGCCTATATCTCTCATTGATGATGAATAATATACTACCTACTCTACTTTCTGTCATGGTCTATCATTTTAAAACAGGCACATCTTAAAAATAGAATCACTACATACATACATGGTAGAAAATAAAATCAAAACATGCTAAAAGTTAGAAAGAGAAATAATTCTATCTCACACATTCTTATCCTCCCAGGCATTCTGAGTCTATCTCTCAAAAAATAACTAATATTATCTTTCTTGTATATAATTTATTTTAAATGTGCCTACTTATAAGCTAAATCAAAAGAAAAAAGACAAATATCAGATGATGTCACTTATATGTGGCATATGGAGAAACAGAGGATCAGATAGAGTTAAACTTAAAACCCAACCCTTGAAAGCATTCAGAGAGGGTCAAGAGCAAGAACAAATTGGGGAGAGAGGCCTGGACTGTGATGATGGGCTACAGAGACTTTGATGGTGAATGCACTACGGTAGCAACACCAGAAAGGGGGCGGTCTATACTTCCAGTACACTAAAACAATGTTACATGATGTCACCTCAATGAAAAATTAAATACTTTCCCCACAAAGTTAAATAAATAAGAGAAAAGATGTAATTAGATGAGAAGAACTAGAGTTAGTGTTAAAAGTGAATGGAAACTAGATACATGCATGATTGTGAAGAAATGTAATGTAACATTTGAAAGAACCCAGTACACAACAGTAGAACTGTGAATATCAAACCCACTTATTCCAAATCCATAACATTAACCATTTATGCACATCATTCAAATGTGACTTATATAAAGCAGAGGCCTATCCAAGTATACCTATGGACTTATAGATATCCTTTAAAAAAAAAAAAAGCACACATAATTCTGTATTTATTATTCTGCTTGTTCTTAAAACTTAAAAATATATGTTGAGGCTCTTTACATACCAGTACATACAAAGCTACCTAGTTCTGTTCAATGGATACACAGGATCCCATTTAATAGATGTTCCGTAATATATTTACCTCTTTCCACTTTAATGCTACCTTCTCTGTTTCCTATTATTATCTAACTGTACATGTTTATAATTTGCTTGATTGTGAATTCTTCATTAGGGCTTAAAGTCAGTTGCATGTTTCTTTATTTCACACACTGAAAGTTCTGGAAAATAATGTGCCTCAATGATGGTATTCTATTCTCAATTGAAAAACTTTTTGAATAATCACCATAGCCAGTTTTACAATTTCCTGCAATTTTCCAGTTTTACTTTTTGAGATGAGTGAATAGATACAAATAACTCATTATTTTCCCGAGGATAAGCAAAAATCTCTATATAAAACTATAGACCAATTGCACATAAGCCAGAGCAACTCTTGAAATTACATTCAGAAGTGAAGAAACGACCACTACAGTGAAGAAAGGTATCTGCTACTTTTTGCCCTGAAGATTTGGGTTGATTTTATTTCTGTGGAGTTTGCTTTGTCTTAGGTTAATTGGATTTCTTTGAAGATGGATGATAACATCAAGACTGAACAGCACACTATGTATCAACAAATAAGGCGACTGTAGTCTCTTATATGTTTTCTTCTTTGATATCATTGAAAAGCATTTCTCTGGTAGATTTGAGGGTTTAGTTAACATTAGACAACAATCAAATTCAGTGAGACTCTAAATGTAGAACGTGTATCAGAGATGGATATTAACTGGAAATTAAAAACTAATTCCCAGGAAATGTAGAAAGTAAACAATGCAAGAGGTTCAATTTTAACACCGAAAGCATTTTATCATATAAAGCAGACATTTGATATTTACTTATTTTTTAGTGCAATGGGGAAAAGCATTAAAAACCCATTCAGAGGTCCTTAAAATTATATTTTTAAATAACAAGAAATATTAGTAACTAATTCTATGGTCATTTGTAAGCCTATTTCTGTGAAATTTAAGTGGAGTTCCCTGTACACTCACTCATGCTCACAAACACAAACAAGCGCGCACACACAGGTGTGAGAAGCCCAATCACTCCAGGATTAGCTGTTCCTCATAAAGCTCAATAATGATCTGAAATCTGAAGCCCTACTTGAACTTTTCTACTAATTCAGTAATTACTGCTGTGCCTGAAATTGGCCCCTTTCCTGCAATTACTCAACATGCACTTTCAGTCAAAGAGGTTAACACCTGAATTTAGATTCTAATTAGCACCTAAGGTAGAATTTTTTGTTTAAAGCTTATTAAAATGGGGACTTTTCCCAGCATAAGATTTCACTAGTCTACACAGGTACACACATGTTTTACAGATCAATCTGCTCCTAGTTAGCTTAAAAGAAGTGATATCAAGCTCAACATATCACCACTTAAGACACAAACTTCTGAATAAAACAGATTCAACCAGTATCTGTAGTTGTAGAGCTGGTCAGACTTTCAGTATAGTCAAAGCCATCATTTCCAAGTTTCATTTGAAGAAATCTCAAGGAAGATGTAAAGAAATGGAGATTAAAAAAGAATTAACATCAATGTCATTGTTTCCAAGGTTATCACTACTTTCTTCTACCAGTTTTCCTATTTGGTAGTATTTTAAAGACAGCGAAAGCTCGGGATTATGTGAGGGAAGGTAGTCTTCAAATCCTCAGGCAACAAATAGGGCAAATTTAACTTCAACCACTATTGTGTCTTCAAGTTAACTAAGTACCCTCTTCCATACCCCTGCTACGTGGACACCCAATCATTTCAAGGCTACCTCCAGCAATGGGAACCTCTTTACTTCCTAGGGCTCATTTTATTATCAGATACCTCTGAAGATAAGGAATTAATAAATGATAGTTTATAAGTACAAGGTGTTTGAAAGCATTCTCATCATTCCGTTGACTCATACTGAACTTTCAGTACGTACCGTTGTTAACAATTGTCTCCTTCCTTGCACTTATGCAACTGACAGTTTTAAATTCAAGTTCAACGACTTATATTTATCTCTTTTGAATTTTCCTCTACTTCAGTTCAGCTCCTTGTTCAACTAATGAAGATGATTTTGGTTGACTGTGCTATCTGGTTTCTTGTTATCTATAACTGCAATAAGCATTGTTTCTTTGTTCCCATTCAAGGATAAACTTCAATATATACAGGGTCTCTCAGGATCAAACAACTCAACTAACATGCAATACAGAAATGAAATTCTTGGACTTGTCAACTATTCAGAGAATCATGTCATATTTACAGCCAACTCCATTAGAAGAAGTTAAAACAATATGTCTTCAAAAACAAAGACAAGAGGGTCAAGAGCAGAAAGTGGTTAACTACTTGTATTAGTTTGCAAGGACTGCCATAACAAAGTACTACAGAATGGCTGGCTTAAAAAATAAAAATGTATTTTCTCACATTACTAGAGGTAAGAAGTCTCCAAGGTGTTGGCTGGGTTAGCTTCTTTTGAATTCTTTCTTCTTGGTTTGTAAATCACCTCCTTTTGTTTTCACATGGTCTTCCTTCTGTACATGTCCATTATCATAATCTCTCTTCTTAAAAGAACACTAGTCACATTAAATTAGAGCCCACTTTAAATTAGTTTACTTTTTAAAATCCCTATCTCATGGGGGCTAGAACTTCAACATATGAATTTTGGGGAACACATAGCACCAGTTAAAAAATATGTCCCTTCATGTTCTTAGTTATGGATTACTTATAATCTTCTACTGTTAGTTATAGATTATTTAACTCTTCTAATGTCTCAATGGTGGTGTTTAATTTCACTAAATATGCAATCTTACTGCACTTGTGTTTTCACATAAGATTTTACAGCCTTGTACCTATACTTCAAAATCTGCCTTCAAATATATTGAAGCCTAAATGTAAATCTTAAAGTATTTAACATCTTTAAAATGCTAGTTACTTGCAAACAAAAAGGTGTCCTTTACTGATGGACTTATTTAATGCAATAGATCATATTTTAATATATGCTTTAATAAGTTCAGATATATAAATACATATATGAAGCACAGCACATATATCTGTTTTCTTGTCATTACTTCCAATCTTGTTTAAAGAGAACAATATGACTGTGCAGGTACATGGCTGCCAAGTGTCACTAAAGAAATTATGTTATTTAACCTCCAATGAAAGCAATCATGTGTCAAAGACTGATCCTTTAACCCAAATATCTATTTCCTTTATATGTGCCTCATCACAGTGTAATCCTGCAGTTGTAGCAGAAAGGCTCATAGCCCATAGAAGTAAGGTTGTAGAAACATCTTAGGATAATGGGTCTCAGACAGACTCAGTCACTAAAATCCTTAAACTCTAGAAGTCACTAGCACATTGTAGAGCCTGTATAAATCTTTAAATGAATAAAATATTTTAAAATAACTAATCTAATTCCCTTTTGATCACACTATAAAGCATAACGTTCCTTCAAACACTTAGACAAATACTTTTTATCAAGATGAACATTTTACCATGTTTTACCATTGTATGAAGATACTAATATATTAAATAAAATCAAGACCCATGTTTAATACCAAACATGAAAATTTATTCTAAATGCATTAAATATTTGGATATAACAACTGAAGACAATAAAGTACTCAAAAGAAAATATAGGGACACACTACAGGATATCTGCCATAAGAATGTATTTGAAAATACAACCCCAGCAGGAAGAGAAACAAAAGCAAAAGTAAACGTGGAAGTATAGCAAACTTAAGAGATATTGCATGTTTTTTAAAAAAAATCACAAAAACAATGGTTTGCATGCCATATATCTGATAAGGGGTTAATCTTCAAAAATTAAAACATACTCAACAACAAAACAAATGTCACAATTAGAAAATGGGCAATGAACCTCAATAGATACTTCTCTAAAGAAGATACTCAGATTTTTTTTTTACAGAGATGAAAACACATTCAGCACCACTTAGAAGAGAAATGCAAATTAAAACTACACTGAAAAGCCACCTCACCCCTATAAAAATGGCCCTTGTTAAAAAGAATGGAATTAACAAATAGTGGTGATGACAAAAGAATCTTTTCCACTGTTAGTGGAGCAAACTGGTAAAGTCCAGTGGACAATGGTATTGAGATATCTCAAGAAAATAAAAATGGATATCCCATTTGGCCCAGTCATCCTGCTATTAAGCATCTATCCAAATAACACAAAAAATTTAGTGTGAAAAGATCTGTCTTATGGACATAACAACACTGCTCACAATTGCCAAATTATGGAACTAACCTAAGAACCATTCAACAAATAAATGGATAGAGCAATTGTGGCACATATATTGAAAGGAATATTACACACGTATGAAGAAAGATGATGTGGTAACACTTGGCACAAGACGGTTAGAACCTAAGGTGACTGTATTGACTGAAATTAGACAAAAAGTCAAATGCAGATATTGGATGACTTCATCAATCTGCAAAATATAAATACTAAAAGAATAATTATACACAATCTAAGAAAAAAATTTGAATGTGGCAAAAAAGAAGATAATAGTTTCCAAAGGGAACAGGGAAAAAGGTGAAAAGGATGAGGTAAGGATGCAGACAGTGCGTGGGCACCAGTGGTTTGGTGGAGGCAATAAAAGTAAATACATAAATAAATTATTAATTACTAAAGAATAAGTTATATATTAAACAGAGCAAAAGATTAGATGGAAAAGGGTCACCAGGTTTAAGAAACTTAACTACTAAAGTAGGTAAATTCTTTAATAAGTAAGTAAAGGATGTATGTTCTTCCTCCTTCCCAAACACCCAATTACTTCATCCACCTTCTAAAAGAATTGGGTATCTATGAGACCTGGCCACACGTGATATAGCTACACATAACTATCAAAGTACCAGTAAAGCAGAGAGCAAAATGCAATGTAAAAATAAAATAAAGTAAAAATAAAGAATGTCATGCCATTGTTAATATCACCTGCTTGTTCCAAGAAATAGGGAAAATTTTTGCATCACATTTATCACTATACCTTTGAAAACAAGAAAATTATGGTAAAATATTTTTTTTAAATAACAGAATAGAAATGTCATCCATGTTTTCAATTAACCTCAACCCCCAAGAAGGCAATATGGTGACTGAGGGCACAGACTCTGGAGTCAGAATCCCTGGATGAAATTCTAGCCCTTCTACAAGTTCACTCTTAGCTTGGGAAAGTTATTTAAGCCTCACTGTCCTCACCTGTAACATGAGGAGGTATCAGTAACCACTGCTTACAACTGTTGCAAAGATTCAATGAGGTTGTAGGAAGCATTCTATAGCTCTTACCCACTATCACATTTCACCAGGCGCATTATAATACCAAAATCTATGGTATGGTTATTATGATTTCTAATTGTATATGATCATAGTTCACTGACATGCCATCTTCATGCCAGGACCAACCAATACTAAGTGACAGAATTGAAATTTCTGCCCAATACCTGTTTCTATTATAATTTCTGCTTTGTATGTAATCTTACATGGAAATCACTGTCTACCAGGGACAAAGGGTACATAGCAGCACAGAATTGGAGAATCCAATCATTACACAGTTCTTCTCTCATTATAAAGAATGTAGCAAATTAGGTTTCATTTTAGTAAGACCCTGAAATGGCAAGCAGGGCACCAAGGAGGATTAGAGGGATAGATAGTTCTGGAAGTAAGGACATCATTGGCATAGTGATGTAAAGCTATATGTCCATAAACAGCAGGATGACCATCATTGGCAGTTTAGGTAAAATTGGCAGTCTCTTAGGGGAGAGGCATTGCATTGTCTAACTTTGCAACATGTCTACTGGACCATAATAAATACTCAATAATAACTATTTGTTAAGTTAAATTGCTTTGAAATAAAGTGACTTGCTGCCATTCTTATTGGTATGGCTTGAGAAGCACAAAAGTCCCTGCTCCTATCCTCACATGGACACATACCAAAATATCCCATTTGTTCATTTGTTCATGAGTTATTCATTGAGTAATTTTTATGGAAATACTCAACATAAGCAAGACAAGCTGTGTTAATCCGTTGATGGAGTAAATAGATAATTAAACAAGTAATTACAGTATGATAAACACTCTGGAAGTAACTATGAGATGCCACAACATATGTCAGGGAAATCTAAATAAAAATGAAGGGTGGGATAGTGAAATATGAGTAGCCTTCATGGAAGGAGAAGGATTACATTATGGGATCCTAGAGCCAAAGAAGGTAATTCCAACAAGGGAAGAAGTGATGAGTCACATCATTCCCTCCACCAATCTTCCTGCCATTCATTTCTCCTAAATGTTAGAGCTCCAAAGTTCCCACTAAAATAGAAATTTGTTACCAGAAATGAGTCTCACAGTTTGGCCTGGATGGCTTCAAAGTGTTTTATCCAAAATCCTTGGGGTCACGTGTGTTTCAAAATTCAGAATTTCAGGAATATCAGAAGAATGTTTAAACTGTATATACTTAAATTTCTAATGAAGTCTGATACAGCATCCAATTATCAAATGCAAAAATTTTTCTGCTGCAAAATTGCATACATATTCACAATAAGTGAAAGAACTTCAAACCAGCTTAAGGTAGGTGGCAACTAATGAACTTGAACTGTCACAAATTTTACTTACATTGATTTACAAAAAAGAAAAGATTAAAATGACTAAATATCTGTTCTCAGCATTTTATGTCTTTCAAAATTGTAGGTAAAGCTCATAGCTCTCTACCATTTGATCATGCTTTAATAAGTTCTGCATATTAGTGTTTTGGAAGTACTAATTTATTACAACACTATTGATATACTATATGTACTTTGAGTATGACTCAAATTTCACTTTTGCTTTTGTACAATTTTGGCAGCAAGAAGCATTATGTGAACACAGAAAATTGTACCCAGATGAATCAATGACGATACGAATACACAGAACACACACATGTATCTCAAACTACCAGCTATTTCATCTCACCAATTATTATCCTACAAGGTTGTCTTTTGCTATTCTTTCACACTTGTGAAACTTCTTGATACAAACACTTATTCAACAGCCCACACTTGTCTAAGTGTCTTGGTTCACAATGCCAAGCAGTGCACACACAAAGGAAAGCACCATTCAAATGCAAAGACCTCAATCAGAAATCACCAAATCCTACGAAAGTGGTTCCTTTTAATGCTAGCAGTGGCTGCTGTTAAGTTGCTTCAATCATCATTACAACTTCCAAAGTTTTCAGGTCTCTGGTGAAACTGTAAGTAATAAAAAAGCTACAAAGGAATTTCTAGCGATAATACAAAAGTTCATTGAAGAAGATTATACATTGGATTCATTTTTATTTCAATTTTTAATCACTTAACTATGATATTTGGTTCCTAATATCTTAGGAAAATGAGCTACACCTATCAACAAATTTTTGCTGATATTAGATACCTTTCTAGTGCATCACAATAATTTACAAGAGGCAACCCTTCCAATGCCCACTTTTACAAATAAACATGTCTTTTTCAAGATAAAAATCCATATTATTGTAGTATTTATGATTTACTAGCCATTTGAAAAGGGCACAATCCTAATTTTATTAGGACCCTATCTTTTTATGTGTCACTGATAAGGTTTCTGAGTATTGTCACTTGAATTCTGTTTTCCCATAAAGACCATTGTTTTTATGTAATTATGCAGAAATGGACACTGTCAGGAGTAAATCTGTCTCCTTACAACAGAACTGACCATACTTCTAGCAGCATTCAAGAGTCTTAAAGAAATGATATGTAGAACAAATAAATCTTGATTGGGAGAAAAGTAAAAAAAAAAACATTTAAGGGTCAACTGTGATACTCACTCTTAGCAAAATATGTGACACACAATAAAGACATAGTATTCAGAAAAGCTAATAAGTTATCTTTGAGTGATAGAGAATAACTCATTATCTTTATCTTTTTCTAAGTATTCCAAGCTTTCTATAATTAGAATCTACTATCCTCATAATCACAAACAAATGTACAATGATTTACTTTCATTGCTATTTCACTAGTTGCTAGCTTCTTTTGAAGGTTGTTTATTAAACAATTTTAGTTTGCTTGAACACCTGGATCCTCCCTCAGCTCATGCAGGATATGGTTGGCAGTGGTACCTACCAGCAGCTACTGGAGGTCTGCGTTGGAGGTAGAAAGCATCTGAAAATCAAGCTTTCCCTTCTTCACAGTTTTGATTTTGGCAGCCTAGTCAAACCCTCAACCCTCTGGTTTGCCCAGGTTGCCATGTCCCTGGTTTCAGGTTCTATTCCCAACGGGACAAAACTGGCTAGGCTCCTTCTCCAAATCCACTGTCAGCTACTAGACCACTCGTTAAAAAGGTATGTGTATGTCAAAACCAAATACCAATCTCCAGGTCTTAGATCCTATCTTCTTTCTTAGAAAATCCAGTCTTAATCCAGTTTGCATTTTTCCACAAAAGCAGCTTATTCACTAATGGAACAGTCAGATTCCTCCACTTGTTCATTTGTTCACGCAGAAAGAGCTGCTGCTGAAAGACCACCTGTATCGGCAAGGCTGCTGAGTAAAGGTTGTTTTTTCTGAAAACAGATTTTCAGGATAATTCTCAGCATTTTGCACATGTCAAAGTCTCACCTTTCCATACAACAACTTGTGACCTCCACAGGGTAGTTCCCTTGTGTTCTGGGGAAGTCCCACCTAATGGAGGACAGACATAAAATGTGTATCAGTATCTGAAAACAGGAGGATTTACTTTCCCTTACTCCACCTGACACACAGAAACCAAAATTCTTGCCCATTCTCTACAATTGGTCCATTCAGAAATCTGTGTTGGGTTCAATTCTCAAGCCATTTTTTAGACATAATTCCCAGCGAAGCTAAAGGGAATTTGATCAGGTGAAGAACTGAAAAACATCTGCATGAGTGAAATACATTAGGTGTTCATTTGCAAACTAGAGTGGCTTCTCTGAAGTAGTTAAAAGGTTTCCTTCTCAAAGAGATTAAACTTTTTAAATTGCTGAATAATATCAAAGAGATACCATCCACTTTGACTAGGAATGTTTTATTTTGTCTCCTTTACTATAGCATCAGAGAGTGAAGCTGTAAATAAAAGCTGTTTTATAATATAAGTGAAGTTTGAATGAGAAAGTTTTCCTATAGAGAAAAAGAAATATCTACTTCAAATGGAAAAAAAAAATCCACCCATTCCTTTACTTGGGATATTCTAAACTTTAGTAAGTACTTGACCTATTACCTTAGGTCATGTTCACATATGGCAAGTCGACTTTTGGAATTAAAATTAAATGCAGCACTTGGAAATGAAAAGTATTTTCTTTCTATGGGAAAAAAGCCTGTCCCACAAAGTATATGCAAATGTTTGTTTCAGAACAATGAGCTCTCCATGTCTCTAAGGAAGAGTTTGGGGAAAACCCTTGTATAGTTAGATATGTTAGAGCTCATAATCAAGTAACAATCCTAATGGGAGGGAAGGGTGGAGAGAGAAGAAAAAAGTCAAGAGCTTCATCTGTGGACACACACGGCGCCTCTAGAAACTTGCATCCTCTTTCCTATGTTTTCTTTGTGTTTTTATCAGAACATGGTATCACACATTTAACAATATTAAGTTAATTTTCCTTTCCTGAGTCTGGTCTATAGGATTTACTGAGTTCTTGATTTAGATTAAATTAATTGTTTCTTTCAAGAAATGTATGTGGCTACTATGATTTTTTTATTTACTTGATCAATTTTGGAGATATTTAATCCATCGGAACAGTTAACCTCTAGTAAGTAACCCTAACATTATGTTCCCAAGATTATCTCCAGGACATAGGAAGAATAGAAAAATAATCAGATCAATCCAAAGAACTTGCAGACTTGTAAAGAATGTGGGGATCAATCCAGATGAGCCCTTGCTCATCTCTCTCCCAGAAGGAGAGAGATGATTCATTGGTAATGAGATGATTCACCATTGTCTCGCAAGCAATTATAAAAATATCCCTGTGTGTGTGGTTAAAAAAAGAGTAATTCAAAAGTCAGGCTGATGAAGAAAAAATGAGTAGACCAAGACTGTATATTCTATTACTATAAGGTGAGATCTGTTTTTAAGTCTCTTCTCATTGTTGAAACTATTCTGAGGTCCATGTAGTATGGTCATTTCTATAATGAAAAACGGCGACAGGGTGGAGACAATAAAGAAAAAATAGCTGTGCTTATTGAGTTCCCACTATGTGTTTCTATGATAGAATATGTTCTTTTTAACAAATAAGAGAGCAAGAGTCCAGTGATACCCAGTACTGCCAGAGGTGACAGAGTCATCAGCCACAGAGGCCAGATTGTGATGAGGTAGTCAAGTTCCAAGGTGTCTGTACCATACTTTGATGGAAAGCTTTAGACTTTATAACTTTATAATTCTAAATGAAGAATCCTTTCCCACACAAGATTTTTCACCCCTTTGGAGGCAGGTGTCAAATTGTTCCATGCTTTGGAGCCTGGGTTCTGATTGCAGATATCGTCTATTTATTGATGTGGTACTCAGGGTAAGTGGCATAAATTCTCCAGACTTCAGTGGAAACTTTTACACGCACACACACACACACACACATGTAAACATACATATTCCTTTGAATTAGTGTTTTCATATTCTTTAGATAGATAACCTAGGAATGGAATGGCTAAGTCACATGGTAAATAAAATTTAAATATCTTGAGGACTACCTTTTTCTCCACATGGTTGGAAGCAGTCTACATTCCAATCAATCATGTATGAGTATCTTTTCTCCCCACACTCTCACTAATACTTGTTGTTTCTGGTCTTCCTGACACAGGTCATTCTCAGACCACTGATATCTCATGTGGTTTTGATTTGCATTTCCCTAAGCATAAGTATGATGAGCTTGATGATGATAATAACCATTTTTTTCCTCTGCCTGTTAGCCGTCTGTTTTTCTTCTCTGGAGAAATATCTATTCAGTTCTTCTGCCTATTTTTGTTGTTAAGTTTTAGAAGCACCTTAATATACCTTGGATTTTAATCCCTTGTTAAAAGTGTGATACACAAATATTTTCTCCTAATTCAATAAGCTGCCCATTCATTTTAATATAGTTTTACTCCCAGTCTGTGCAAAAGCTTTTTAGTTTGAGGTAGTCCCATTTGTTGACATTTGCTTTTGCTTCCATTACTGTTGGATGTGAGTCCCCAAAGACATTGCTGATGTTAATGACATGGATTGCCTATGTTTGCTTCTATGTATTTAATGATTCAGGTTTGACATCCTATTTGCTCAGTTGTTTGTTTGTTTGTTTGTTTGTTTTTCCCACTGAGATAACATTGGTTTACAAAATATATGTTATTCACAGGTATAAGATCACAAGTCTTCATCTTACATCTTTATCTTACATTTACTTCTTAAGTTTTCATCTTATATCTTAGATTCATCTTGAAATTCATTTTTGTGTACGATATGAGATGGTGGTCTAGTTGAATTCTTTTGCATATGGTTGCCCAGTTTTCCCAAAATTGCTTATTCAAGAGACTTTCTTTTCTCCACTGTATGTTGCTGCCTTCTTTATTAACTGTCAACACTTTTTTCACAAGAGGCAGATACTAATAGATGGTCAATCCTGTTATTGTATCCTACCAGGTCCCTTTGAAAGGAGACCTAATGGACTAGCGCAAAGTTAAGGAAAGTCGGGGTGAAAGTTGATTCCTCTACAACTTCTGCACTCTATGACCTTGAACATCTGTCCAACACCAACACTGGCAGAATTCTGGAGGTCTGTTTTCCAATGGAAAGTCCATGCCACCATTAATAAGTTTAAGGAGGTAGAGTACCATTTCTGGGTCACTATTGTTGCCTTCTTAGCTTCCACTGTTGTTCCTACCAGGAATCCTCAGTGCTTATATTTTTTAAAAAACACAGATCTTGACACCACTTATGTCAAAGGGTGGTTGTGAAAACTAAATGTAATCATGTTCATGTGGTCCTAATACATATTAGTATTCTTTAAGAGACCATTATTAACTGTGATTATTTTTCACTGACTCTCCAATGACTCTAGAAAGTGACATTTTTACCACATAGTAACGAAGGATTAAGTCCCTCTCTTCCCTCTTTCCTCCTCCTCCCCTCTTCTGCTCTACCTCCTCCCCACTCCTCTCTTTCTTTCTAGCTCTCTTTCATTTCCTTCAAAATTTTTAAGTCTCTATTCTTTGAAATTTTATTTCTGTTATAGAAAACGTCAAGTATATAGTGATTAAGGAGATTAAAACCTCACAAATATCCATTACCAGCTTTAATTACTATCAATTTGCAGCTAATATTCTAAAAGTTAACTCTAGATAAGAAAACTAAAAGCCCATTTTACCTGAGTCTACTTGTTACACAGGATCACCTGGGTTGCTCTTATCAAAATTCCAAATAACCCAGGAATCATTTTCAAATGTATAAATATTATTCACAATTTATTTTATTTTTTTAAAAAGATCACCTGGTCTTTTTGGAATCTTGATTTATAGTATGAGAACTTGCAAAATTTTTCAAAATACATATGAGCCATCAAATTCTCAAACTCAGCAATAAATAAAGAGATGTATATGAATTTGAGTAGTGCCTGAGATCTGTGAAGAGTTTACAAAAACCTCTTGAAACTTTTTTCCTGAACCTGGTCCAAGGGTTGGATTCTAAACAAAATACAAAGAAAATGAGTTAAACCAAGTTTTGTCCCCCAGTTAGAAGAATTCCCCATAGCTCGATCATTGAAAATTGGGCCTTTGTCTTCAAATGCAGGCCTCCGAGTCTAGGTTGTTGGTGCAGAACCACTGAAGTTATTGCAAACCACATCTCATGGACTCTGAAAATGATTTCTTAGTAATGGCAAACTAATTATGTGATTACTAGACTCCCTTCATGTGCCATTAGTCATAGGAAGCTGGAAAATATGCCTGTTTTCAAGGCAAATTACTCATTTTGAATTGTGCCTCAAAATGTAGATTCTCATCTGTAGGTCTGAACTGAAAAATCCAAGCCAAATTTTCAATTAAAACTTCTAAACAGCCATTCTTAGCCAGCCCAGTAAATGGTCTGTGATGACTTGGGGAATCTTCTAAATGGGAGACAGGAATGAAAAGACTAGAGTCTTCTGCATATTTTCTTCCTTCCCTATAAATGCTTTAGGGAAATTAAAATCACAACCACTTTTCTTCCCTTAGCTCAGAAAACACAGCAATTTTTTTTTCCCTGACAAATCCATGGTTCACCAAGCATTTGGCTCCAATTCTCTGATAATGACAACTGGCTTCATTTTCAAATTCAGATGCACAGGTTTATCCTCCCAATGCTGCTAGTGCCCAAGAACTGGGAAACTAAGCAGAGTTAGGAACAGAGCCTGGGAGAGCTTATCCACAGCAAAAGGAAAAAAACCCACCAACATGTGTTATAAAGAAGGGAAACATTGCTCCTCCCTCATCCTCCCCACCTCCCCCCCACACACACACACACATGAGGGGAGTGTGGATAATAACATGGCTGCAAGAGAAAGAGAATGGTAGATGCCAGAACTTTCTAGATCAAGAAATCTTTAGGGCACAAACTGCATGCCATTCATTTTTGCAACCACAGTGCTTGGCACACAGTAGGAATGCAATGAATGGTTGGTAAATTCAATTTACTTGAAATGAGAAGAAACAGATTGACCCAGTGTTGCTTGCAGTGTCTCTAAACATAATTAATTCTGGAGGTTCTCAAAATCATCTGAGAATTACTTGCAGACGCAGTAATAATTTTCATCTAATGACAGCTCTTAAGACCAGATATGAATTTCATTTAAAAAGTCAGCATGCCAGCAGCTAGAATATGAGCAGAACATTAAAGAAGACCTGACTATCACCAGAGGCAAAGGACAGAGCAGAATATAGGTTAATTATGCACTATTAAAGTTTTGCTATGTAGATTTTTGTTTCTAAGAACAAGAACAAAACTGTTTTGATCTGACTCTGTGATAACAAGTAGCATCTATGAGAGTGTGTGCAGCTAGGAGGAGTGAGTTGGTAACTATTGGGAAGCCCAGCTGTGACCAGTCTGGCCTCTCCAGGCACATCCTGGACTATACAGCACAAATAGATGACAGACCCACAGGAAACATCAACTGAATCAAAATTAAGAGCTCTGGTTGGGTTTTGGTCCCCTGTTAAATAATTTTAAGTGGCAGTGTCATTTCTATGGTGACATCTGCTGTACACTGCAAATAACACAAATTTGATCTTGTTACAGCACCAAAACTTTTGATACAAGAGTGTCTTCAGCAAAGTTGATAACAATTATGCACTTTCCCTGACCTTATCCCAACTTTCTTGTGACTGGGTAGGGTTTACAGATGGTAACCTAATACCAACCCCAACTCTAGGGTGGCTGCTATGTTGCTTTATTGTGTCTCAAAGAATGCTTTCTGCTACCACTTTATCAAAGTCAAAAGAAAGGGTGTGACACTGGAGGTCTAAGAGACAAGACCATAAATTGCATCTTCTTTTCATAAGCTGAAAGATGAGTACTATACCAATAAACAGCTGGACCTTCATTGTTCCATGTCTAAGCATCAGGAAGTTCTGGTAGCAGAGACAATGCTCGAGTCAAAAATAATTACTTGAATCAGTACAAGTTACATTGGCTGTGTTGGTTTAAGATGCTCTGTTAGTTACTATTCCAAGTCAGGGCTTGATTTCTTTTTGTTGTGTTTGCTTCCTCCCTACTGAACAAATAAAGTAAGGACAAGATAGGAAACTGGAGAGTACATAAACCAGGTAGGTGGGATTTAATGAGTTAAACCTTTAAGCTTTACGGAAAGCTAGAATTGTGGTTGGAGAAAAAAAATTACTGACTGGAGGCCTAAATTGCAAGCTTTCATCTCTGGGATGACTGCTAATTAAATAGAAGTCTTTATAATATCTTATATGAGGCACTCTGCATGAAAAAGCATAGCCTGACATTATTTAAATATATTTTTCTGTATTTCTGAATACTGCTTGAATTCATTGACTACATTTCTTTTATGGTACATACAAACTAATTTATGTTTCATTAATTATTTGGAAAGTGAACATTGAGAAAAGCTGGGTGGTACCAACAGAGATTACTTGATTTCATTTGAGACATATTTGGGTTGAAGTCCTAATTTTCTCATTTCCTTGTCCCATGAAATGGGAAACATTTTTTTTACTTTTCCAAACTGAAAGTTTCCTCCCTGTAAACTAGCAAGTGGTAACACTTCTTTTTTTACACAATGATGATGGTAATTAAAATAACAAGAAATGCGCAGAACAATAGTAAGTTATTTGGAACTTACACATACTATTTAGCATATGACAGTAACATCATGAAACTAAAGACCTTCCTTAATTCCACCACACTTGCTAGATAAATAAATAAATAGTCAACAGCACTTTGCAAGTGACTTTTTTAAAAGAGAAGGTAATTCTAAACAATCACATGTTTTTAAGTGCTAGTTGAGAAGAACAACACTGATATGGAAGAATTTTTTTGACTTTATAATGAATAAAAAGAGCCAGAAGTCATGTGGCAGCCAGAGGAAAGGGTACAAACTTAAGCAAGTCTCCTGGTACCTCAGTTTCCCCATTAGTCAAATTGAGATGATGCCGTCCTTACCCACTGTATGCAGTGGTCTAAATGAAAAAAAAAAAAAAAAGAATGAAAAAGTTTTGAGAGTTAAAAGATTTATATATGCAGATGACAGATGTTATTATGAATTCATTCTGAATTTATGCATAGGAATACATACTCAGAGCAAAGTTATGCTTTTGAAACAGAACCCACTTAACCTAAGCCTCATAACAGGAAAGACCTTGAGTGATATAAAAAGGTAAGTTTCTGGAATCTAGTATGAGGAAAATATTCTACCCTCATATGTAATTTTGTAATTATATAAATGTTCATAAAACACTCCAGATAAGGCAACATATGCTGATTCTCTGTATTTTCCATTACATTTGCAAAAATATCACCAACACTATAAAATCAAACAGGCAAGCCAATATCACATACAACTTGCTGACATTCTAGATTCTGAACTCATAGAATTCTTTGTTTATTCATCATACACCATCTCTTTGTTTTATTTACTTATTTCTTATGAATGAGTGAGTCAGAAATGAAAGGTCCTAGCAGTCATCCTGGGACATGCCTTCACATATGGCATGGTGAATAATTTATTTAAAATAATCACTTTAGATGACACACATTCATTGCTGGTGTCAAGTTCATTGTTACTTGCCTTTGGAAAGCAATATGGCAAAATATATTAAGAGCCATAAAAATGGCAATATATTTTCACCCAGTCATCACGCCCCTGGGAATTTCTTATAGGAAAATAATTCATGCACAAAGATGTTCATGACAGTTTTATATGTGAAAGTAACATCACTTAAATGTTCAACCACAGTTGTAACAACTAAACAATAATTATAATGATAAAACAACACAAAACCATATTAATCATAAAATATCTAACTTCAAATGCAAAATAAAAAAATGGTTCTCTGACACAACTTCAAAACTAAAAATTTGCATGTAATTACTAGAACATACAAAAAAATTAAGATTAAAAGGGTGAAACATAATTTTTAAATTTCTTCTGAGCACCATCTTTTTCAATTAAAAAAATAATATATGAAGAATATTAGTTTTTATTTGAATAAGACTCTAATATGAAGACACTGGCATTACCTTATTTTTACAACCTTGGAGAGATGGTGAGGGCATATCCATCACCATTTGACAAGTGGAGAAACTATGGGTTTGAGAGATTTGGATCTTATCTGAAGTCCTCTGAGGAAATGGCTGTCAGGAATTAAGCCAAGCTTGCCTCCTGACCCTCACCTCTGTCTTTTTCCTAAAATACATACGATAGGCTCACCCAAGGAGAACAATTCGTCCATCCTGGACTTATTGGGACAGATGAGTAAAGTGTTTAGCCTTTGAGGTGCCCTGATATTCTTTGAAGGTTCACTTGCCCCTCCTTCCTCATGTCAGGGTCTCACCTATTCAACAAAGGCTGAGCCTTCACAGGCATGGATTTTTTTTTAAGGAGTACAAATTTTGTGGATTAAAAATGTTTTTGTGGGAAATTACAGCATTCTTTGATTTAGTTTTGGATGACATCTTATACAAATAATAAAAAAATGATTTAAACTGAAAAATAACCAGCTTACTCATCAACCCATACTTCTCATATATGGACTAAATATCTATAGAATTCACCCTGTAAAAAGTAAATTCCAGAATAAATTTCAGTAATAAATTTCAAAGTTTTCAGTAAAACCTCACCAGATCAGATACTTCTCCAATAAACTCAGATGAATATGCTAAGTGCTGTTAGGAAAAGGCTATATTTTCAAGAACTACCCTCCCCCCACCCCAAATAACACCATTCAGTGTGTTCACATTCAGAACCTCCAGTTCTGAATTATGATCACAATGTGACTGTGTCCTTGCAGAAACAAATGCAAAGGAGAAGAAACAAATTGAAGAAAGCAGAAATGGGGATGGAGAAAAGAAGGACATTTCAACCAAATGAAAAATGTCTAAGAATCAATTCTAAAGGGGAAAAGTTGACAAATTACTAGTACTTTAATTTATGAAATATTGACCTCATTGGCTCTTTGCTAAAACTCCCATGTCTTTCCAAAACTTTTCTGCTTAGGAATTCTCTGTCTTAGCCTATTAGTAAGTACTTCTGATAATATGCTAAACTTTCCATAACCATATCATTGGGTGGAGTTATGATCTACCACACATTTAGCTTCCTCTGGTTCTGGGGTTTTTACATCCTTCCGGTGGAGACAATGAATTTCTTTACCAGCCTACCCTAAATCCATTCTCTGTTCACCAGAGGTTAGCAGTGTATTTAGCATAGATTATATGTCTGCTCAATAGGTCAATGAGAGGCAGAAATAGACACAAATAAAATGACCATCCTTTGGTGATCTTGCTGGTACAGAGTGACAGAATTTTTCTAATTTAATATATCCCCAGTGGAAAAGGGGGCTATATAACCAAAAATATTCCACCCCAGATAATATCCTCAGTATCCAGCATTCCAAACAAATGCTGGTCATGCAAAATAGCATTGTGCCTGCAGTGAGATCTTGGAACCGGTGCCCCATGGCTAAGAAGTGGCCCAGGACCCCAATGTGCTATGGCAACGGTAAGTAGTAGCACTGTGAAGGCAGCACTGCCGCTGTGCAGCAGCATCCAAAGGCCAGATTGAGTAGTGCCAGATGCCAGACAGAACAAATCTCAGAGGTGATGGCAGAGGTGATGGCAGGTTGTTTCCATTCAATCTTTCTGTTGGGAATTGACAAAGAACAGTCTTGCCCCAGCGCAGTTTCTTTGGCCAAACTGGGTACCCTGTCTAGTAGAAGAAGGAATTCTGGTCTTACTCTGGGTGTAGAGGTCAGTTAGACCTATGGAGACTCCAGAACCTCCCCAGAAGGGGCACTGGCCACATGGAAGGATTCTCCACTAGTGAGGTCAAAGTTGCCAAAAAGTGGCAGTCCTCTCCTGTGCCTCCCCTCACCACTATCATGGTGAAGGGGAGATTGCTCCCCTTTTCTTTGAGCCATTGAATGGGCCAAAGAGATTTGTATCTCCAAATCTGATCTATGGAGGACAACCAAAATCTGTTCTTGCAGATTCTTAAACAAAATAGAAGACTTGCCTCTTCTTGAGCCAAAAACAAAACTATAGCTCATACATATGCATACCCCTGAGAGGGTTAACAAAAGTAAAAATGCCAAATTAAAAGTTGTAAACAAGCTCTAAATGAATGCCCATAGCATTTCCCGGAATACAAAAGTCAACTTGTATGTAACAGACCTCATTATATTTGCCAAGAGCAGGAGTAGAAAGGGAGAAAAGAAGAGGAGGAGGAGGAAGAGGAGGAAGAAGCGGTGACACCCAAACTGAATTCACGTCTTATTCAAGATTACTCAAAATCAAATCCTGTCCAGTGCAGTGCATTTTACAGTGACCGATGCAAAGAAAGGACCTATGGGATGTTCAACCTTCGCGTCCAGTCCCTTCATGGTCACCAACTGAAATTGAGCAGAACTTCATGGATGTCACAGTTTGTGGCTTCTCACTCATGCACCTACAATTTCAAAACAGAACTCAAGCTCAGGGTGCAATAACAACAGGATTTATTTACAAAGGGATGATCGAGGTAAGGAGAGAGTCCCTAAGATCACAAATGGCTAGCTATTCCGTCCCAGATAGTATCCTCAGTATCCAGCAATCCAAACAAATGCTGGTCATGCAAAATAGCATTGTGCCTGCAGTGAGATCTTGGAACCGGTGCCCCATGGCTAAGAAGTGGCCCAGGACCCCAATGTGCTATGGCAACGGTAAGTAGTAGCACTGCAGCTGTGCAGCAGTATCCAAAGGCCAGATTGAGTAGTGCCAGATGCCAGGCAGAACAAATCTCAGAGGTGATGGCAAAGGACCTTGGCAACAGTGTCACAGTTATTTAGAGATGCCTGGCATATGTCATCAGGACTCCAATGAATAAAGCTGAAGCTAAGGTTGGCAATGGTCTGCAAGGTCAACAATGAATATCTTCACAGGAGAGAGTCTTCAAGATGAATCTCTGAAGCCTCTGTGCATGAGTCTTGAAGAACAAGTCTCTCTGAAGGGTCACCCAAGCCAATGGAAGTCTTGGCTTATATTCTCCTGCAGGGTGCCCACCTTGCAAATCTGGATGGTCCATTTTCCAAGTCAGCTGTTCTGAAGACTTGATTGATACCAGTTCAAGCTTGAATTAGACTGACCTATTTTCAAAATAAAGTTGGGGTTCAAAACCACCCCAGATAGTACATCCAATTTGCCCTGTACCATCTTGGGTCTGTGATGGGACTGCAGGAAGCACTGCTATATCTGAGTGGCATCAGCTTTGTTTAAACTTTACCTGCACATCTCCAAAATCACCATTTTTTTTAAACCCAAAGACAGTTATGGCAGACTTGGTATCAAACCCAGCTGTCAAGGCCTATTCCAAACTGAAGATGTTCAGCTTAGGGGTGCATCTGCCATTGGAGAACCAGGAGTCGGAGGGTTCCTCTTACAATAATCAGGATAGGGTTGTTTTCATATAGAAATCACAGTGCTTATGACTGAATAGGTATCAGGTATCAGTCAGATAGATCTGAGTTCTTAAATATTATCAATGTCAGGCCTAATACCTTAAGTTCTCTACGCCTCAGATTTCTCATCAATAAGAGTAAGAACAGTCACATTTACCTTGCATTTTTTGCATTAGAGATGGAAAACAGGTATGGGGAATGCCTGGCCCAGAGTGTGCCATGAGTGAATAGCCTTCCCCTTAATCTAGTGAGGCTCAAGATATTGCTGACTAAAGTAAATCATCAAAAGACCAAAGATGTGACGTGGGCTATGGACACAAGGAGTTCTGTATTTGTAGTTGTACAGCCTATCTAATCCATCCATAAGATTCACAGCCCAGCTGCTGCAAGTCTACAAGGAAAAAAGTTAGTGAAGTTCATGAGCAAAATTAAAATGCATTCACACACTAACTTGGACTAGCATGTTGACTGGGAATCAGTAACCTACATAAACCTCAAACATTTCAGCAAGTAATATTTTACTGAAATATTTCCATACTATGATGAAGAAATTCTCACCTAGTCTCATTAAACCTTAAACTCATGTTCATGTGTTAATGTACCCTTTCCATAATGTGTGCTTGGTTCTGGAAATCAACAAGTCCCAACAAAATTTCATCTAAAAGCTCCATAGTTTTCTAAGGAAATTTCTGGGAACCTCCTAATATTTGAGCTTTCCACAGATAAGTCCAATATTTTGTTTTGTTAATCTAGTGTCAAGTGGCATTCACAAAGTGGGAAATTCTAGAGCACCATACAATTTATTTTCTTTTTAAAATTATATTATTATTATTATTACCACCACCATAGTAATATCAAAGTAAATACAGAAAATGTATCACATATTCTCTACATTATCCACATTCTCTGCTCTTTAAAATTCTTATAAACAAAAGGGAGACAGCAGTACTGTCCACATTGCAAACCATGGAACCATTCCAAAAGCCCTTCAACACATGAATGGATAAAGAAATGGTGGACTATATATGCAATGAAGTACTATACAGTTGTGAAGAAAGATGAAATGGCAGCATTTGGGACAAAATGGATGAACATTGAGCTGATTACATTAAGTGAAGTAAGTCAAAAAGTAAAAGGTAATTATTAGATGGTTTCATGCATCTGTGAAATAGAAATATCCAAAAAGCATACACATACATAGTTGGAATAAATACACATACATAGTTGGAATAAATCTTGAGTTCAGTGGAAGAATATAATGGTTACCAGAGGGAATGAGGGAAGGGAGAATTTGGGAGTGGGAGCTAAATGGTGTTTAGTGGAAGCTAAATGAGTGGGGGAGAGAGAAATTAACTTAAATAAAGAAAAATAAGGAAAAAAAATTCCCTGCAACCTCACCAATCATAGAAAATAAATGTCTACATTTTAACCTTTTGATGTCTTTTTCCAATTCTTTTTATATGGATATTTTTCTTTTTCTCTGCTTTCCTTTTTTCCCAGAAATGGAATAATATTTTACAGTTTTATAATCTGCTTTTTTTGCACAGAATAATATGTTGTTACAAAATTTTCCATTAGATCATTGTGTGTGTGAGTGCATGCTATCCAGGGTACCACACCTGCCAATTGTATCCACACTAAGCTGAGATTCTTTTATGCTTATGCTTTATTTTATCTTCTTTATGTACACATTCATTGTCTCTCCCAACTATTCAATCCAGTTTCCTTACCCAAATGATAAATAACCTGAGCCTTCTAAATGAAGTCTCAAAAGTAAATAAATAAAAAAATTAATGAAGTCTCAATTTCATTGTACTGTTACCAAAAGCTGCATCGGTTTTAAAAATAATTTTGCATAGATAGCATTGATTTACAGGTAAGTTTATGTAACATTATGCTAGTTTCAGGTGTATGACATTGTAACTCTACACCAATCTGTACTATCTCATGATTACCACCAAAAGTCTAGTTTTCATTCACCTTTACTGGTTTCACTCCCCCACTAATCCCTTTCCTCTCTGGTATCCACCAATCTCTTCTCTGTATCTAAGTGTTTGTTTTTATTTAACTTTGGTTGCTTTATTTCTTTATAGCTCAAATATGAGTGAAATTGTGTAGGAATTTGTCTTTCCCCTTCTGACTTATTTTACTTAGTGTAATACCTTCAAGTTCTGTCCATGTTGTTGCAAGTTATGAGTTCATCTTTTTTAATATATAATTGAGTGCATTTATGTCCCACATCTTTGTATCTACTCATCTGTTGATAAGCATGTAACTTGATTCCTTACCTGGACTATTATAAAGAATGCTGCAATCAACAAAGGGGTGTATATATTATTTCATATTAGTGTTTTCATAATTTTTGGAAAAATACTCAGAAATGGAATAGTTAGATCATGTTGTATTACTATTCTTAATATTTTGAGATCACTGCATGCTATTTTTCCATAGCAACTACAGCACCAACACATAAGGACTCCTTTTCTCAACTTCTTCACTTATATTTGTTGTTTCTTATTTTTTTGACAATAGTCATTCTCACCAGTGTGAGAGGGAATCTCATTGTGGTTTTGATTTACATTTCCCTGATAAATGATGATGATCATCTTTTCATGTGTCTCCTGATAATGGAATAGCTAAATCATGTGGTATTTAAATATGATACATTATACATAATATATATAGAAATACCACATGATTTAACTTCCATTTCTGAGTATTTGTCCAATATCATGTTTTATATATAAAATATATTTTATAGATATGATATACTTATATATCATCTTTGGTGAAGTTTTTTATTCAGTTACTCTGCTCATTTTTCAATCTGATTGCTGCTTTGTTGCTATTGAAGGACAAAACTTCTTCATATATTTTTGATATTAACCCTTTTTCATGTATAGGATTTGCAAATATCTGCTCCTATTCAGCAGATTACCTTTTCATTTCAAAGGTGGTTTCTCTCACTGTACAGAAGTGGTTTTTTTTTTTTTTAGCTTACTGCATCATTTTTAATAGTTATGTACTATTCCATCATGTGCACTTACTATAATTTGTTTAACAATGCTTCCTGTTGAGTACTGCAATCCCTTTAACTCTTTACTAGCTTAATCTGGTTTCTCAACTTAATTTTAAAACAATTACTGAGAGCTTTGGAAATTTCTGCTTTGAGAGTTGCAAACTTAAACCTGTTGTCCAAACAAGCTAAAAGCAATGAAGATAGTCTAGGTCTAAAGTTCAAAAACCTCTTTGAACGCTAGCGATTCCATTGATGTGTCTCAGAAGACCTGCACCTGTGCCACCCGCTCCCCAGCCCTCCAGATTCCCAAGGTGGATGATGCCACACAATGGAGCAGAAGCTTTGTTTCTCCAGTCCTGTGGGAGCATTCATCTTGGGGTTCAAGCAACGTCATGTTTGCAAAGACTGAGTCAGAACCTCCACCACCCACTGAATAAAAGCACTTTTACTCCAGCTTTGTTTCAAGTTTTGCCACAAATATAAAAGGAATGTAGAGGAAGGTAAAAGAAACCACTAAACTTTGAGCATCTTTTCATTTTCAGTTGGGTGGCTGACGCTACGTCTCTTTCTGCTTCTGGGGATCTCAGCACCAACTCCCATTCATCATTGGAGCTGTTTAGACTCTCACGCAATCCTAGACATCCAGTGTTATGCCCTGGAAGGCTTTGTCTAAAAGGAAATATCTCTTGAATAAAAGCAGCAAAGCAGGAAGCAACTGTGAAAGTAAGTCAGACATGGTAGGGCTAGAAAGTCATTCCCAGAATTCCGGTTTCTCCTGGTATTGATATTTCTGTCTGAACAATGCAAGGCACAAAGGCTGGCAGTCTACATTCATTTTAAGGAAGGAAATAAAATATATGTTTGCATGTGTAAATATATACACATTTCTTTACAAATACTTTGGAAACAAGAGACCCAAAGGAATAGTATTTTATGGGGGAACAAGAGAGTGAAAGGGACTTAAGGACATAGTGAGCAGGGCACACAAGGACAATTATGAATGTGGGGAAGTGAAAGACTTAGAAAATTCTCGGCTAAACCTGGATTATCTCACTACTCTAGAGTGCTTGCAACAAATACTTCTTTTTTTCATCCAAGCAAATTAGTTACTAGAAAAATATCCTACCTCCCAGCTTCTTGCTCTGACAGTACCTGTCAAAAAGATAAGATCTTTCAATGAATTAAAGGGGGTGAAAGGCCAATCCCTCCTAGGCATCTCATTGTGATTTACATCAGTATAATTATATCTTCTATTGCTGTGGGAAATTGACTAAACCTACAGGGAAATGCTACTAGTATATAGGAAGTTTCTTTTTTAATTACTATAGAATACAGACCTGCAACTTTATTTCTGGATTTCTGGAGCAATTTTACAATGTGGGTCAGTGAGGGGACTGTGTTGTGTAAACACAAAAGTATTTTTTTTCTTCTTGATTAAAAATATCAAAAGAAAATGGGGTTTTTACTGAAGGAAACTGAAAGATTGACATTAATTCTGGTAATTATTTAATTGTCAATATCATGTATGCAAGCATACACCTGTACACTCAGGAGGGGGTTGTATCTTTTAATTCCACAAATCTTTTTTGTGTTTTATCTCCTTATACAAGATTGCTCACCAAATACATAGTACACTTGCAGTTGCACTTTAAATCCCATTAAACTAGAGCTTTCAGTGAGAATCATATGTGGAAATGCACTCCTTATAACATATGTGTGTGCATATATATATATAATATTTTTGTTTAGTCAAAAGCAGGTCTAATATTCCACCTTTCATGGAAGGAGTGAACCAATTTTAATTATTAAATGATTTTCCCAATTTAAACATTAGTCTCATGTGATGCATTAATTTAAAAGCATAAGCTCATGCTGCTTACTGCCTGGGATAAATTGAGTGCTGAAAAAAAAAAAACCTGTAAGTGCAATTAATACAACTCAGCTGCTCTCTTCTCTCACAACTAGTGAGAGAATTTTATTATACAAGAACAGCTGGCCATGGTGGTGCAGGAGGTTGTAATCCCAAACCTAGTACAGGAGGCTGAGACTGGGAATCGCTTGAGTCTGCGGGTTCAGGACCCACCTCGGGCAACATAGTGAGACCTAGTCTCAAAAAATAGCTGGTTGTGGTGGTGCGTGCCTGTAATCCCAGCTACCTGGGAGGCTGAAGCTGGGAATCGCTTGAGTCTGGGGTACCCCGGGCAACATAGCAAGACCTAGTCTCAAAAAAAAAAAAATCCTTTAAATCTGATTTCATATCCTAGCCAACTCAGTTACTTTAAGAACAACTCTGATATAATTTGAAACTATTCACAGTTAATTTAAGTTAGCAATTTAAACACTGACATTTAATCCAAATTATCTCCATGATGACTTGAACTTTTCAGTAAATATTCAGTAAATATGAACCACAGACATTGGGAACATCTTCAAAGTAAACTTCAAATGTGTCTCAGTTGCAAAAGTTACTATCTCTTACCAACAAACATAGTTTGATATATATGTTGTTTAGAGTGGAGATCATATATTGTCTCAGGTTAATAACAAAACAATGAGCAATGTGAAATACATGGGTTAAATACGATTTGATTTTATTCTTAGAACTAGGAGTGATCTTGTTGAAAGCCTAAATTACAGATGAGAAATCTAGAAGGCTGGAAGTTATCACATAATGTGCCATGTTCCAGAAAATTACATAATGGTGAAGATCAGACCCACATCTTCAGAATCTGAGAGCAACTCTAACACTACTTTCTCTGGAGACATGCTTTATACATCAAAATTCTTAGGAGAGGTTATCTAGAGTATTACTCTTTGCTTTCTTCTCATGGAGATTTCAGGTTCTCTTTGGGGTGATCTGTTCTAACAGACTACATTTCCCAAAGATGATTGCAACATTATAGCTGAAATACATACATTAGATATATCTAATTAGTAAGATTACTACTCTGGATTATGGGCATATCAATTCTACAAATACTTAGAGCAGAATAGTTTTATTTGTTTCCATCATTGGCATCTATTGAGGCAGTGGTAAACCACAATGTCTTTTATTACCTAATTTGTTCTTTTTAAAAAATATTTATTTTTATTTTTGTATTGTTTGCTTACACAGCTCGTGTTTGTAGGCATGGTTATCACCCCTCCTCCATCCTCCCCTTCCTCTGGCCCCCACCTCTGGTCACTCCAGTTCCTTTCTCATTGTCAATTATTGGTTGATGTTTGGCCCATTGGTCTCTTTGTGTTCTTTCCTGAAGCAGTGTCCTCCTTGGTGAAGTCCTGCAATCCTGGGGGACTGCAAACCAGGCTGATCAGGTCTCCATGAGTAACCTTAGGGCGGTGGCCCTTCTGATTTGTTCTCCATCCAGGTAGTCCATAACATAGACTTCTGCATTAGGCTTATATCTAAATTCAGAATTTCTCTCTGAGCATCTCAACATCAGAGATGTATTTATTTTTTTTTTTTTTAGTGTACATTGAAAGGACACCATAGGCTAGGATCTCCAGAAATCTTTATCTTAGAATTTTAACCCCAATCCATTATTCCAAGTAATAAAATTATTTGGAATAAATCATGGTTGTATTCTCCTTTATATTTCTGCAAATTTCCCCAAGGAAACCTGCAATGATTTCACACAAATCATTTCATATTTTTAACTGTTGAATAGAACAAGGTCAGAGATAAGAACTTTAGTATAATATTTTCTGAATCAACAACTTATAGTGTACTCAACAATGCCATCACTCAATTAAATTTCACATTATCAGTCAAAATCATATTATGTTATATATGTTCATAAATCTGAATTCTTTTAAATTTATCTATTCATTCAAAAACATTAAACACTTGCATGTGCCATGCACCATATTAAGCATACAGGAGTCATTAAACAAATAATTACAACAAACAAAATTCAAATCTTTATGGAATGACAGTTTATTATATCATGACCTAACACTTCTAAGAAGAAAATACATGAAAAATAAAAGTCAATGCAAATGGACATAGAAAGTCTTCATAACATAAGTAGGGCAAAAGATATAATAGGCAATTCATGAAAGACAAACAAAAGCTCCTTGGTCTTAGAGGTATTTTGGAAAATGTAAATTAGAACCAGTTCAGTCAGATTAGCAAAATATACCATATGTGGTAACAGTCCTGAAGTTGCGGGAAAGCAATTATTTTCACTTGTAACAGTAAGAATATAAAGTGAAAAATAGTAACACATTACATTTTTTAACCAGCCCAACATAGACTGTAATTCTTGATTATATTTCTAGAGAAACAGTGGACAACGGACACAGCTGAGAAGTGTAACTTAGAGAAAAAATGAAACATATTTATAAATCAATAACATAAGATCATTCAAAGCATTAAACAATTTTTAAATAAATTGTCAAGTAGCAAACAGTACAAAATTATATGAACAAATTCTGCTTAAAATTATATATCCTTTAAATTTACAAATTTTAGAATTTTCTGTACAGAAAAAGTCTGAAAGTTACACCAGATCAATGACAGGGGGTACATCTGGCTTGAAAGTTTTGGCTCCAGGAGCTGAATAACAATGCCACACATCTACCCGACAGGAGGGAGATTCCTGACCTGCTTGGCCTGGCTACCTGCCTCAGTTAACCCTGGGAATCTGAGCTCTGCAGCATTCCTGGAGTACAGGCCCTCGTCCCAGAGAAGGACATTGCTCCAGAAAAAGAAAAGACCAGTGGGCCAAGCATCAACAATGACTTGCAGCAAGAGAAGAGTTAGAGTGACTGGAGTGGGGAAGTAGAAAAGGGGGTGCTAGGTGGGCATATTGGGGTACAATGTTGAAGAGGGGGTCATGCTTAAGGGGAATAATAACTACACAAATATTACCAATGTTGTATGAAAATTAGAAAATAAAAAATAATATTAAAAAAAAAAAAAACATGGCTCAGGAGCCTGTGTCACCATCTATAGTATTAGGATATTCTAAAGAGAATTCTTTCATTTATTACTGGTATCAATTCCAATGAGTTTCAACAAGTTACCAAGGTTTAAGATAATTGTAATACAAAATAGGTACTAAAATAGAACTATGAGCAAGGTACCATGTGTCCTACGGAAGGTGGACAAACATCTATTATACAAAGTTTCTTATTCACTAAACATAACTTAATCCTTTATTTTATCCCATAGAGAATACAGAGCTCCAAGGTTCACAGAAGAGACCCCAGAGATTAAGACTAAGAAAATTACTTTGCCAGTGAATGATAGATTTTAGATACTGGTTAATTTTCAGAAGTTAGAACTAGAATTACGACACACTCAAATTGATTAGTTATTCCTATAGGCTGCTCTCTGAAGTGTAGGCACTGTAAGTCCATTTCAAGAGGTGAGGGAACAGGAAGGGAAAAAATGGGAATGCCTTCACCAAAGTGTCTCAGTCCCCAGCAGCAGAAGCACAATTTCACATTCAAAGGACACACTGGAATTAGTTCTGTATTCAAAGTTGGTCAGATAGTAGTAAACAGTTCAGAGACATCTTCCACTTGAAAGAGTCACACACACACACACACACACACACACACACAATGCCGATGCCCCTATGTTTATTGTAGCACTATTTACATCCAGGATATGGAAACAATCCAAATGCCCCAAAACAGATGAAAGGATCAAAAAGTTGTGGTATATTTACACAATGGAATAGTATTCAGCAATTAAAAAAATGTCATTTGTGGCAACATGAATAGCGCTAGAAGGAATCATGCTAGTGGAAGATGCCAGAAAGAGAAAGATAAACACTTGGCCGGGCACGGTGGCTCTTGCTTGTAAGCTTCAGCCTATGAAGCGGCCGGGGCTAGGGATCACAGTTCGAGTCCCACCTGGGGCCCTTTGTGAGACCTAATTCCAAAAAATAGCTGGGCGTGGTGGTGCGCGCCTGTAATCCCAGCTACCTGGGAAGCTGAGGCTGAGGATTGCTTGAGTCTGTGGTACCCCGGGGCAACGAGAGCCCGCGGTTCCACCGGCAAAAACAGCGAGACCTAGTCTAAAAAAAATAATAAATAAAATAAACACTGAATGGACTCATGTATGTGTGGGATATAAGGAAATAACAAAAGGACAAGAAAAAGTTCAAACTAATAAACTGACAACAAAGCTAAAGCATTCAGCAAGGGAGGGAGAAATCAGGGAAGGGATCAGGATGGCAATTCACAGGTGACATGGTAATGGGAGAACTTTGGGTTATAATGATGCAAATTATATATAAAATACATATAACATTATATGTAATCAATAAAAAAATTTAATAAAGTTACAGGAACAACAAAAATAGTGCTGACACCACACATTTTCTTAAGGAGTCATGTGCCTGCAGGACCACAGGGACCTTCTGATCTTTCCTCAGAGCAAAATCTCAGGAGGCAACCATTCAGGAATATTCCGTACTGATTCACCCAGCCCACTCTTCTATTATACATCAAACCAACTCCCCCAACACACAATATGACTCACTTCGTTCCATTTGTGCAGTAATTTGGTCATCCTGCCTTAAGCTAGATTAGATGAGTTGAACAAATTTGTTTTGCCCTCCTACTTAGTTTCACAAGTAAAAAGTATCCAGAAATGGTAGTGCATGTGACATGCAAATTTATGGAAAATGTTGAAACTCCTGTCACCCTCATTTATTCCCAACAGGTGAATCAAGAGTCATGCTGGCAAGATGTGATGCTGAGTAACTTGGCTTTTTTTTTTCCTCCCTGATTTAACTGAGACCTACAATGTTATTTGATGCCGTTTTCTGTATTTAATTAATTTAACATTCCAGATTTTTAATTTGCATTTAATTTAACATTTCAGGTTTTTAATTTACCAGATATTGTTTATCAAATATTCATTTCAGAGACTTTCACCGTATATACAGTGCATACCCCTCTTTAATTAGTGTGTGGTAAATTAATTCTTCTATCCATCTCCTTCATCAGATATTGAATTAAGGAAGTTGCACTGTTTCAACACACACATAAAATCATTTATTAAACCAAGATGGTAAATTTCCCCATGTTATGTGTGTTGCTTGTCTGCTTTCTGGCTTAACCTGATAAAAACTGTTGTGGTTAGAACCAGAAATCTGCTATTACTTAAATCTTGCTGCATGGCTTAACAATGGACGTGGTAAATTTTGTATCCTGTCCAATTATTGGAACCAGTTTTACTCTTTTCTTTCTCCTAGAACTGTAACTGCCCCTTCCCTCCCTACCCTTCTTTCTCTGTGGCCTTTATTCAGTTATCATCTTCCTCCTTGGAATATTTGTCAAAATGAGATTATACTTGTCAAAGTTTTCTGTTAATTTTCTCTAAGACTTAACCTATCACAAGTTATAGACCTAACTCCTTGTGTCAGAGTTTTTTACTTACATCCCTCTTACCTCCTTCAAACCTCCCAGCAAATAATAACGTTTTCAACGTGATACTGTATATAGGAGGAATTCTGTCACTAGGAACCATTGGGAGGGTAAGCACTATTTCTCATATTATACTGTAAACTATTAAAGAACACATTTTGTTCAACTCTGTATTCCAATACAGGGTCAGGCCTAGCAGTTTCTTTGACAAAAAGGCAAACAAGTGTTGGTTGCATGTCTGCATAGACAGATGGAAAGATATCTACTATGTGCCTGATTTCAAGCTAGTTCGTTAAACTTTTTTTATAATTTAAATATAGCTCATAGTGAGGAATTATCCCCACTTAGCAGATGAAAACACTAAAGTTTGGAGATTTAGGTAAGGATTTGTTCAAGATCTCATAACAAGGAATGAAGCCTAAATTTGAATTCTGATTTTTCTATATCACCTCATGGGGACAAGGGGCACTGACTGCATCATCTGTGGGGTAACTGTGGTCTGAATATGTTTGCCCCAAAATAGATATGTTGAAAACCTAGCTCTCAAAAATGATGGTATTGGTGAATGGGGCCTTTGATAGTTTTTGGTAATAGGTGAATGGGATTAATACCTTCATGAAGAGATCCTTAGAGAGATCCCTTACCCCTTCCACCATGTGAGGATACAAGGAGTCTGTGACCCCAAAGAGGATCTTCCCCTGGCCATGCTACTCCCTGATCTTAGATTTCCAGCCTCCAGAACTGTGAGTAATGAATTATGTCATTGATGAATGGACACTGTATTTTATTTTAGCAATTCCAAAAGACTAAGACAAAGGTCCCTGCAAAAGTTTAAAGCTCCTCATATGAAACACACACATACACAAACACACTAATAATTTCAGGACAGAGGCCGGGCATGGTGGCTCATGCTTGTAAGCTTCAGCGTATGAAGTGGCTAGGGATCACGGTTTGAGTCCCTCCTGGGGCCCGTAGCGAGACCTAGTTCCAAAAAAATAGCTGGGTGTGGTGTAGCGCACACCTGTAATCCCAGCTACCTGGGAAGCTGAGGTTGGGGATTGCTTGAGTCAGTGGTACCCCGGGCAACGAGAGCCTGCATTTCCACAGACAAAAATAGCGAGACCTAGTCTCAAAAAATAATAATAATAATTTCAGGACAGAGATAGAAGAACATGAAAACTAGCATGAGACCCTTCTGGGTATGGAACATGTGTTTGTTTTATTTATTTATTTTTTTTTTTTGGGGTGATCCTCTTTACTTCTTAAGTGTCTCTTAAAATAAATAAAGTATTTTACCTAAAAAAAAAGTTGTCTCGTTGATTTTCTGTGGTTGTTCAGTCATTTAGAAAATTAGAAAACTGTTGAAGTTTCCTATTACTATTATGCTACTACTATTCCTATTACTAATGTCTGTTTCAGATGTGTTAATAGTTGCTTTATATTTGATGCTTCTTCATTTGATGCAAATGTATTCATGAGTGTTATGTCTTCTTGATGAACTGCTCCCTTAATCATTTAAAATGTCCATCTCTGTCTTTTGTTTCCTTTTTAGCAGAATGTCTATTTATTAAATAAAGGTGTAGCTGTCCCTGCCATATTTTAAGGTACTATTTGCTTGTAGGATTATTTTCCACCATTTTACTTTGAACCTCTTTATCTTTGGAGCTAAAAAGTGTCTCCTGGAGACAGTATAATATCAGATAGTATTTCCTGAATGCCCCCACCCTGAATTTTTTATTGATTTGTTCAATCCATTTATAGTAAGATGATTATTAGAATATATCAACTTGCTGTTGCCTTTCTGTCCTTAGTTATCTGGTTCTAGCTACTTACTTTCTTGTTAAATTCTTGTATACTTTCTTTTCTTTAATTTAAATAGAAGGGTTCAATAGGGGAAATGAACCTATAGAAAATTTAGTGTTGCCAAAATCTCTCTCACCTTTTGCTTGTCTGGGAAGGTCTTTATTTCTCATCATATCTGAAAGGGAGCCTTGTAGAATACGACTTCCAGTTCTTGTCTTTGAGTAATTTGAATATGTCATACCTTTCCCTGCTGGTTTGTATCATGTCTACTGAAAAATGTGGTGAGAGAATAATGAGAGTACCTTTGTAAGTTTCTTGCACTTCCCCCACCTTTACTATTCTTTCTTTATATTGAAGTTTTGATAGCTTCACTACTATATGTCTTGGTGTAGGCATCTTTGCAGATAATTAGGTGTTTATTTAGCTTTATAGGCATCTATATTTCAGTCTTTCTCCAAGTTTGGAAATTTCCACTCTATTATTTCTTTGAATAAGTTCTCTATTCTGACCTCCCATCACTACCAGCATGATCTCTTCCCCTTTTGATATGCCTACTATCCTGATATATTATCAAGATATATAATATAGTCAGAAAGTATAGAATTTTTAGTCAAACATGTGTAGTTTATCTATTGTTATTTTAGATTCCCCTGTTTATTTTTAAATATTGTAATAGGAAGTTAGCGTTTAACTATTTTTATTTTTCCTCCGGGTGGCACCATGGTTTTGTTTCAGTTTTTTTTTTTAACTTTCTTGCATCTTTATGTATAAAGACCTGATTTTGCAGTTGTTAAGTCAAAAAGCAGGAGAATCCAACAATTGATGAGACTGTGCTAGCAATGGGAGGAAAGCAGATTGACTTGTGCTTGTTGCACAACTGATATCCTTGCTGGAGAAAAGAGCTGCAGTTTTTTGGGGAGGTTTTTTTTTTTTGTAATTATCACACAATATTGGTCATGTTTATATGGTTGTATTGTACCCCTTACTCCCCACCTTCCCCATATTTTTACCTTTTTTATTATTTAATTTTGTATATATATATACAACATCATTGTGTACCCCAGGGTTTTCCCATTTCCTTAACACCTGTCAACCATCTTATACTTTTGTGCCCTCTGCCCCATTTCCTTCCCCCTCCTCCTCTCTTGTTCTATTGTTCAGTTCTGGTGGTTGTTTCTAATTTTTCTTATTCATTTGTTTGTTTGTCCCTATAAACAAACCTTCATGTAAGTGAGACCATCCTGTATTTCTCTTTTTCTTTCTGGCTTATTTCTGTTAATATGACTTCTTCTAGATCCATCCATGTTGCTGCAAATGACATATGTTTGTCCTCCTTGATTGATGCATAGTATTCCGTCATGTACATATAACACATTTTTTTCTATCATGTACATATAACACTTTTTTTTCCAGTCATTCATTGGTTTGGGGGCATTTGGTTTTTTTCATATCTTGGCAATTGTAAACTGAGCTGCATGCCATACTCCAAGCCAGCTTGGAGATCCCCGCCCTGCATTGCCATCACAGCCAGCCCCCCCCCCCCAGAGACTGCAGTTTTTGACTATCAGTGCAAATTATGATGTCAGTACCAGTGCTGAGTTATGGGATAAAGCAGGATAATTCAGCATACAAATACTTTGTTCTTTTTATCAGGAACCTGGTCTGTGCAGAATACCCCAGCAACTGTGCATATGCTTCCCCTTAGTCAAGGATATGTGTCTCCACATCATTTAGCTCTTTTCACTGCATTTCCCCCTAATTTAGCCGTATGCCTGCTAATTTATCCCCTACCCCAGACCACAACCTCCATGTGTTTCTCTATACCAACTCAGTGAAGCATGACTTTCTTCTGTGTGTCCTCTGTGCCCCTGGTCTCAAAATCCAAGGGATATTCCAATTTCACTATGAGACTCTTTGGGAATAGTGTCCCCCTGGTTAACTCTTAGATGATCCTTTCACGAAAAAGCAGGGAATTTCCTCTGTTGTCATTTTGTTCAAAATATGTAATAGCTCTGATATTGACAGAATCAGTGACTCCCTTTCTCTCCATGTATGGTAGACTACTTAAGACTTTTTTTTAAATAAGCTTTTCATTTGGGGGTAGTTTTAAGTTAACATAAAAGCAGCAATAATGGTACAGAGAATTCTCACAAATTCTTCACCTAGATTTTTGCAATGTTAACATCTCATAACAATGATATATTTGTCAAATGAAGGAATTAATGTTAGCACAATATTATTAGCTAAGATCTAGACTATTCAATTTTCAACCTGTTCCATTAATGTCCTTCTTGAAAAATAATTTATACACTTCATTTTTGTACAGTTTTAGATTTAGAGTTAGGATAAGTCCTACTTACCCATTCTATCCCTGCCCCTCCACTACTGACACACTGCCTCCATAGTTAACATCTTGTATTAATATGGTATGTTTGTTAAAATAATGAACTAATACTGGTATATTTTTTACCAACTAATATTCACAGTTTGCATTAAGTTTTACTCTTTGTGTTCTATAGTTCTGAGTTTTGACAGACAGATGTTTAATGACATTTATAATATTACCACACAAAATAATTGTACTGACTCTAATGAGCCTCTGCCCCTCATCTATTCATTCTTCATCTATAACCTCTGATATCCTAGAAATCACTTATCTTCTTATTATTTCTTTAGTTTTACCTGTTCTGAAATATCATATATTTGGAAACATAGCTTGTGGCCTTTCTAGGTTATCATCTTTCACATATTTAAATGCATTTAGAATTTTGTATGTCTCTTTGTGACTTTACTAATGTATTTTTTCTGTTATAGGACTCAATTCAAATATGAATATTTAGTACAGAGGCATTTTTAAAATTGTCTTTTCTGTGATCAGAATTTTCTTCAAAACAAGAATTCAGAGTTTTTTGGTGGTTTTATTTTCAAATTTAATGCTGTCTTTATTTCTCTAACAATAGTAAATAGTAAATGAACTCTTAGTATACTATAAGCCAGTCTTGTCTTAAGCAAAAATTTGAACAAGTTATTAAAGATCTTTGCTTTCATAGCATTTAAAAGGCATTCTTAAAATTACTATTAAAGGCTGCATAGTATTCCATTTTATAAATTTATTTTAGAGTAGATAAGGTCCAAATATTCTCTATTTTTAATAATATGTAATAAGTGAAAATCTTTGGCTACTCTTCATCATGCCCCAAGAATGTATTAGAAGTAAAAAAAATAAGTAGATTTTTGAGCTATTTGCCATATGGTACCATAGTACTAATCAGGAAGGATATAGATTTGAAACTTCTTTCAGCTATGAAAGTTCCTATCATATCTTTACTGTGATATTTACTCCCTTTTTATATATTTCTCTATTCTCTGGTTGCCCAGAATGGTTGCCCTCAGTTTCTTTGCTCTCTTCCAATGCAATACCCAGATCCAAACTGGTTTCTGAACTCTTAACTAGTTCATGCAATCCCACATAAACTTCCTTTTCCATGTGTATGCTACAACAAATATCTGATTTTAGACTATTCCATTCCCTCAGGGACCTACATTTAACTTCTTTAAACCCAGTTTCTTCACTGTGAAATTGACATACTCTAATGTTAACCTTTATGAATTTTTTTCCATGTTACAACTCTTAATTGCTCCCAGGTGACAAATTGTATATCTAAGACCCCAGGAGGTAATGCTAAATAATGAAAAATGTGTAAACAAAGGGCAAATTTTTGTGATTCTTCACAAACCCACAATGAAAGAAATTTCGTTATCTTTATCCTTTTGAGCACAGTGATATATATTGTGTTTGAGACTGAGCTTAAAAATCAGTGCAACTATTTACTTAATTGTGTGTCCTCAGGTCAGTACATAATCTCTATTTCTCTTATTTAAAATTGGGATATACTAATAGATTATTGTCAGATAGAATCTACCAAATACCAGACACTGTTGATTTGTTCCTCATTAAAAGCTAATGAGGCAAGTTCAATTATTATCAATCACATTTTATAGAGAAGCAAAGTAAGGCACAGACAAGATAAGTGACGGGGAAATTATCTATAAAACTTTTAACCTTTACTCTATCTACATTTCACTGTCAGTGCATGAGCATTATAATGTAAAGATTAAATGAAACAACCTATATTAAAAATCTATTAATCAGCACGTATGGCACATAATGAATTTAAACTCTTTTACCTATTCCCATTTTAAAATCATTACATTTTTGGCTCTAGGTACTCAAATCTCCACCAAACAGGCATAATGAAACCCAATCATTTTATCTACAGATTAGACTCTGAATAGCACATACAGTAGGAACTTGTCATTCCTAGAAGGAGGGTAAGAAGAGAGTAAGGCTACTTTATTTTAAAGTGAATTCATTAAGGGTCTTACATATTCATCGGGAGGCAGCATAATGTAGGGTAAAAAACACTGGCTTCAAAATCACTCACATTTAAAGCCGGGCATAGTGGCGCATGCCTTTAAACCCAGACTAGAAAGAGAGGCCAAAACTAGGAATCCCTTAAGTCCACAGGTTCAAGACCCATCCAGGACAACATAGCAAGACCTAGTCTCAAAAAATAGCTGGGCACGGTGGTGTGCACCTGTAATCCCAGCTACCTGGGAGACTGAGGCTGGGGATTGCTTGAGTCCATGGTATCCTGCTCAATGTTAGTCTGTGGTTCCATGGGATACTGTTAAAATGATACAAACAAGGCTTTCTCTACTTAAATTCATTTATGCAATTGGACACTGTCAATAGTCCAGGGGAAAAAAGATAAGGAAACATTTTAAAATATATAGCTCTTTCTTAGATCTAGTTAACAAATGGATTGTAATTGGTACTGTTGACAACAAAGTCTCAGGAATGTCTGCTGGGTTCTGAGAATAAGGCAGGACTTTGAGGGTGAGAGGGGAACAAATGTAGCCAATAATGGTATGCTCATTTCTAGACCGGGCACAGTGGCTTGTGCCTGTAAGCTTCAGCCTATGAAGCAGCCAGGGCTAGGGATTGCGGTTCGAGTCCTGCCTGGGGCCCGTAGTGAGACCTAGTTCCAAAAAAATAGCTGGGTGTGGTGGTGTTTGCCTGTAATCTCAGCTACCTGGGAAGCTGAGGCTGGGGATTGCTTGAGTCTGTGGTACCCTGGGCAACGAGAGCCTGCGGTTCCATGGGCAAAAATAGCAAGACCTAGTTTAAAAAAAAAAAAAAAAAAAAATGGTATGTCCGTTTCTAAAGTAGTGTGCTTGTTCAGACTTTAGCAAATAACCATTTATTTTTCAGGTTCTATATTTACTAAACAACCTTCTGATTAACACCTACATCCCCAAAAGACTGTCCAGGTTGAGTGCACAGAAATACTTCTAACCCTAGAAAGAAAAACTTCCATTATAAACATGTTGAACTCAATCTTACATGAATTAAGAGTTAACGATTGCTATACAATAGAGGAAGAATTCTTGTTCTATTATCTACTCTTGTTCTAGCAAGAAAAGTTTAGAAACTCCACCTTGAATCTCTCACTGCCTCATCACCTACCATATACTAGGTAGGAGCTTTGCACAGTGAGGTGTTCAATATTAAAATGACACAGTCCCTGCTGAAAAAACTTAAAATATGATAAGGATAACAAAACAAATAAAGTAAGAAAGAACTTAAGGCACATGTTGGGCAAAATGCTCTCTCATTATCACCTTGGAAAAAAAACCCAAGGCCAAGACTAAGCCTGTTAGTTTTATTCAACTGAAGGAGGTGATAATGAGGAGAAAATGTTCTTGCCCATTAAAAGAGTTCTTAACAGTGTAGTCCAAGACTAAAGCTAAATGGTAGAATTTACCTTTAACATTATGAAATTGGTAACAAAACAAGCGAAGCAGAGAACTTAATTAATCTTACAAATAGGAGTACCTGGTCCTTTAAATCCAGCCACTCATCAGGTTCATCCCAGTCCATGCAAGTAGTAGCAAGACCATACTACCTTAAAAAGAGGCAAACATAGATTTACTCATTAAAAAGACAAAATAGACAAGAGTCACTGAAAGTACAAGGGACTCCTTTGGTAAACTTACCACACAGTTTAGACCAAAAGCTCATGTGGGTCCTTCAGCCACCTGCATACACAAAATGGTAGCTGTTCCACCTTTAAGCCAAATGAAGAAACCAAGACAGCATCATCGAGCCACCTTCAAAAGTGGAAGATTCAAATCAAATGAAGAAATAATAAAGATGGCAGTCACCGCCACCCTTCTCCAAGACACAGCTCCAACTTTCTTTCAACTTCAACTCTGAAGTGGCCCAAAATCAACAAGACTCACTTGATACAACAGCATCAAATGCTTCAGATGTCTCAAGATGAAAACAGCAATACTCCAAGTTCTCTTTAGGTCTTCAGATAATTCCCAAGCTTCACAGTTGCAAAGTTAAAGCAAGTCCTCAAACACCAGGTTCCCAATTCTGCTTACACAGGTCACAAGTTTCTCCAATGTTCTTCCCCAGGCTCCTCACCAGCCCAGGTTGGGGATGAAAGCCCACAGCATGGCTTCATTCCCTCCCTGCTGCCACACATGGCAGCAGCAGCTCCAAGGCCTCCAGCCTCCTTACTGCTTCTCTCCTCTCTCCCTTCTCTAGTTTTCTCTCCCCTGCTTTCCAGCTGTGCTCCTTCATAAATCCCCTCTCTTGTTCTTGGCGCCCCTTCTCCAAGTCTCCGCCCACCAGTGCACAATGACTGCTATCTTAATGTAGCATTACATTAAGTAATGCTGTGGCCATGGCCCCCAAATTTCGCCACAGCACCACTATCAATTACAGTGATAAGATATATTACTTTATATTATGCATTCTCTAAATGATCATTTCTACAAGGTGAGAGGGGTTAAATGAATATTTAGGGGCACAGAAGTGTGATGTATTTACGTATCTTTAAAAAGAGAACAAGAAGCACTGATGGCAAAGACAATTTCTCTGTACAATGCTAAATGAATGAATCAACAGATACAACTAAATTGTTGCCAAACCAAACCAGTGACTTCTGACACAGAGTCTGTACCAGCCCATATATCACCCTTACACAAGGGTCATACTCTCCTGATACACATATATTTTCTCATATTTGCTTACAATCCACCTTGTTTTCTCAGCCCAGACTTAAAAAGTACCTCCACATTAAGCTTTTCCTGCCATCAGATAATATAGAAGGTCATCATTCCACATATATTGTCTAAAAGATCTCAGTGATATCCTTGTTTTGTTTTTGTTTTTGTTTTTGTTTGAGACTAGGTCTCGCTGTTTTTGTCGGTGGAACCGCAGTCTCACATTGCCTGGGGTACCACAGACTCAAGCAATTCCCAGGTAGCTGGGATTAAAGGCAAGTACCACCACACCCAGCTATTTTTGGGTGACTAGGTCTCTCAACTTGCCCCCAGCGGCACTCAAACTGTGGTCCCTGGCCCCGGCCATGGCTTCATAGGCTGCCACCTACAGGCATGCGTCACCATGCCCGGCCCCTAGTATTTTGTGAGTAACAAAAAAGTACATATATCAAAAATCCATCTAAATACAACTGTGAAAAAGTCACAATTCTCCATCTTAAAGAAACTGGGGAAACTGTGTCTACCTAAAAGGTCATGAGGAGGCAAGCCTCATGAAGTAGTTTATAACAGTGATAATTCTATGGAAAGCACCACACAAAACTGAACCTTGCAGAAAAGCCTGAGGCTGTGCACTTTATCAACTATGGTTTCTTCATAAGAAAGAATCTTATTTTTAAAGAAGAGAAGGAAGATAATTTGATTAAAAGATTTATTGAGGTAATATTAACTTAATTATGATCTTCTAGTGGTAGAACATTCTAAAAACAACATTAAGATAATAGATATTCCTCATGTTTATAACAGTGTTCAGAGACAATTGTAGACCTGAGAAAAGTTTAACAAAGTGTGCTAACAATGTCACATTTTTATTTAAATTTGTGAACAATAGAGAGATCACATGAAATATATGTGAACCTCCAACGCTGAGATTAACAAGGATCAACAAAAATCCTGACGTTAAGTTGTGCTGTAGACTAGATGACTGGGTCTCCAGAAGATGTTTTGTTAGAACTGATCTTGGGTCACTTGCAACTATTTAAAAGCAATTGGAAGTTTGAGAATAATGTAGTAGGAAAAGCATCAAACTCAGAATATGGGAACCTAGTTGCAGCTACTGATTTTTTTTTTAAGTAAATAATGGTTTACAACACTGGATATTACTTAGGGGAGTAGGTTCACACATCTTCAGGTGTATATTATCACAATGCATCCACCACCAAAGTACCCATAGTCCTTTGCCCTAGGCCATTGACCCCTTCCCCATTCTCTCTCATTAATATTTATGTGGCAATTTAGGGAGAGTCTGTGAACTTCCGTTTTTTCATTCACATAATGAAATGGAGTCATGAGCTCTAGGGGACACTTCCAGGAGTGTGCTTCTCTGATAACTACCAAATTAACAAAGTGCAAAGGTCAGTAATGGGTCAAGGTGAATGACTCACCTTAAAGTTTTAAGTCAGGAAATTTCCGTTCCACTCAAAGCATTCAGCAAACCCAGCGCTGGGCAACAGGACTAAGCCCAAGTCATCTAGGAGCTCAGTGGTCATCAAGATAACTGGGAAAAAAATGTGTAGAAAATACTAAAGCTAAAACTGAAAGGAATTTCTACATCATCTGGTTCTAGACTTTTATTATAAAGAGGAGGAAATGAAGCATTAGAGAGTTTAAAGTAATTTCCTAGGATGGCATAGCTAGAGGAAGACACAGGAGAGATAGTGCAAGAAGGGGAATGTACCAGGTTGACTGGGAATCCTTGTTGAACAAGGAATCAGCTGTGTCAGCAACCACATCCATCTAGCCGAAAGCCTCTCTTTTGGCAGGATAATGTAACTTAACTATTATTTCTTCTTCATGCTAACCCTCTTTACAGAAAGGAAGTTGAGTCTACCCAGCTCTCCTGAGCTACTGCCTTGGACTCTACCACCAAAAAGAAAGTTACCAGAGAATATATCCAATAGCAAAATCCTGGGAAAAGAAGAGGAATGATAGGAACTGCCTTGTTCTGTAGCATATTATCAGTCCATGGAGACTTATCTGAGAATTTGTATATGCAGCTCTCAAAATATCTTTTATCTGAATATAAGGATCCTTTTACTCATTTACTCATTTATCCATTTACTCATTTTACTCACTCAAAAATGTGCTAACTTTTAGGGTAGGAAATAGAATAAATTAATATTGTTCCAATTCAGAAGACAAAAACATCTATCCAGGTAGAGTCTGTCCACCATAAAGATGGTGAACTTCAGTTTCAGAGTCTATCACGAGCAAAAATTCCTTCAAGATGTAGTAAAGCCCCAAATAATGTATTTACATGGTCATCTAGTCATACAAAATCGCAAGAGTTACTTTTGTGTTTTTTTTCTTAAAAGAAGCAGTATGCCTTGCATTTCATAAAACCTGTCTGCTCCTCTCCTCTTCTTTCTTCTTTCTGGAACTGGAAGAGGGACATGTCTTTTTTTAAATGCAATGAAATGTACGGATCAAGTCTAAGCAATAATAATAAGAGCCTATAAAGAGCAAACTGAGTGAAACGATCACAGTATCCTAGAGAGGTGCAAAGGTTTCAGCTGCCAGCTCAGTGAAGTTTGCTGAAAACACACTGAGTTTAAAACTCAGAATGTCTTTTGATTTATAAAAGTTACAGTGATTTTGGTTGATTTCATATAATGATGACAGATAAAACACAAAAATTTGTCAGGCGATCTGGCCAATGTTTTTCTTTTTCATTAACTCATCTATTCTTCTGATCAGTCAAGTCAAGTCAAAATAAACGTGTTTGCTGGCACGGTCACAAGTTCACATGTGGGTGAGTTTTAAAGTTACTACAAGGGAACCCCATAGGAGGATTCATTTAACTTTTAACCTCATCTACCCCAGAATAGAAGAGGCCAACTAGAACTTCTCAACTTCATGAAATAGAACTGTCCAATCAGGACTTTTTAACCCAGAGTAAGTAAAAATATGACTCTTACAGAAGGGATATTTCTTTGTGCCTGCTAGGAATGCCACCAGATAAAGGCACTGTATTATCACTGGTTTGTCCCTTCTAGATGCCCATCTGTGTCTGATAGAGGAAATAGGGTGTGGCAATTTGTTAATTTTTAAAGGTAATTACATGAAGTTGCCATTGCAGATGCCTCTACCCACCCAGACATCACATGTTGCTCATAGATTTCCAAGCTCCACATTTAAAATAGAAACTCTGTGAAAGAACAGCAGATATTTAACTTCCTTCATCCTTGGGGGGAAAAAAGTCAAGTATAGCCAAGTGAAGACAATGACAGTCTCACAGACTTTGATGCACAAGTTTACACCATCTTTGGAGGACACTGGATTCTTTCTCTTTGAGGACAGATATTTGTCATTCCAGATGGAAGGAGTCAACTTTAAGACAAAATACTTTAAAAATATCATTTCTCTTTGTAGATTCTAAAATGCAATGCTTCCCAAACTTACCAGATAAGAATTCTCAGAGGTGGATTTCCAGGACTTAGGTGGAATCCAGGAATCCTTACTGTCAGCACGCATCTCAGATGTGTTATCACCATCACAAGGCAAGCCTAGGACTGGCCCCAGAATCATCATTATTGGAATAAATAGGGCAGTTACAGAGAGACATACCTTAACCTGCACACCGCTGGGAAGCCACTGGGGTGCAAGACTTAGAATTTCATCTCCAAGTCAAGATGTTAAACATATCAACGAGTGAGCATTTCTTATTATCACCCATGATGGTTTCCTTCCTCGTGTCTTAAGGGAATGCCATATGCCCAGAGTTCCTGACAGCTGAAAACTAAATATTAACAGAATAAATTACTTCAAACTAGACATGTGCTGCTGAGTGATTCTAAGGTACTTGGAATATTAACAAACTTGGACCTGGCCAGGGATTGTTAATAACATTGTCCTTCGAGCATATTCTTTGAATAAAAACCTTCAGAGTTTGCTTTCAACTGCCCCAATATGAGCATCTTCATCACTCAGCAAAAAAAAAAAAAAAAAAAAAAAATAAGGGGATGATTTTGCCAGTTTTTCAAAGGTTTCTCTGATACCTGCAATCAGGGAAGTTCACCTTGGGGATAGTGCCAGAACCCATGGCAGCCTCCTCCCCTCGCCTGCCAGAGAAGGTAGTGCCAGTTCCAGCATAATCCAGACAGCTGAAGAATGTGAAGGCAGAGGAGGGTCCTGTATCTGCCTGGGGGGAGGAAAAGACTCACCTCCTCCTCTCCAGGGATACTCTCCAAGTAAGAAGGGTTGCCAAGACCAAGGTCAAGCCCATCACTCATATTAATGAATTGAGTCCCAGAATTATGAATAAATATAAGTCAATGAGAAAGTGACTTTCTATCTACTCTCAGGGACTGGGTTCTAAAGCATGCTATTAATATATCACATCCATTTTCTGAAAGAAAATATAAACTTTTTAAATATTACCATTATTAGTTTTCAGATAATGCATTCACGTGTTTAAAATTAACAAGGTACCAGGTTAAAAAGTTTGCTGTCACCTTTATCTTACACCTACTTAGTATCCTTCTTCCTGCCCAAATATTATCACTGCATTTAGATTCTTGTACATTCTTCTAGAATTTATGTAAAAACAAACAAATGCAAATATATGTTCATATTTTCCTACAAAAGATAACATTCTAAGCCTACAATTCTAAACCTTGCTTTTCTTGAACAAATAGATTAATTTGTTAATCTATCTTAGAACTCTTTCTCTACTGGTACAAAAAGGGCTCCTTCCTTTTTATGTACAGTTGCAGAGTATTCTGTTATAGAATGCACCAAAATGCCATGAAACTATCAGCTTTGTGTTTCTTACCCTGACAATGAAAGAAATAGCTTTTTTTCAAATACCTGAAAGTAAAGGAAGCCCAGCAATACATGAGGGTCAGTGAATTTATGCCGAATTTATAGATTCTCAGAATAGCTTAAGAAATGTATTCTGCTCCATATAATTATAAAATTATTTAATCTCTGATGTTAGGCAGTAAGAAAGCAACTGATAGAATTTAGAATTAGTGACAATAAGAGAGAGAGAAAGATTCTTCAAACTTCCAGTTCTAAGAGATACCAGGTCTGGTTAGAAAAACCTGTTTGAGAATAATGAATTCTGTGCGGTGAGAGAAGCAAGACACTAGGTAGAGAGAAGAGCAAAAGGAAGTCAAAGGGTCACAAGAGCGCTTTTCATGTTTTATTTTATGAGACGAAACTGTTTTCCTAAATTATGTTTTTGTGCTAATATTTCCTCCCCATTCTGGTTTTACAAAAGGAAAACTTTTTTTGTTTTTACCAATTCCTGAACTGTAAATCATGTAAATATTTGTGATGTCCCCTTTCTGAAATCTTTCCCTTGAAGAGGTCAAAACAAGAGGCTTCGTTTCTGGTAAAAAATCTATTAGCATAGCAATAAGTACATTTTAAGTGTTCATTTTAAACAATAAAATAAAGAAGTTCTAAATGTTTCTGAAAAGATGTGGTAACTTTGACATGAACCCCACCTTTGCTGTCTAGCTGATGTTCAGCAACCTGGGATGTTTACTAAATTTAGCAAAAACTAAACTAAGCATATTCATGTAATAATGGAAATAATATAAACAGGTGCCATATTTCTCAAGGGCAGTTTAGCCCTATAGAGACAGACCTCAAAATATTCACATTCTTAGAATCTGCATTTCTGAGAAACTACTGAGGAAATGTTTTACCTTTGTTACTGAAGGAAAAGTAACAGGGAACTGAATTTAGCAAGTGTTCTCAAATATTTTGGTCTCGGGACCTCTTTACTCTTCTTAAAAATTAACTACTCCACAGAGCTTTTATTTATGTGAACTGTATCTACTAATATTTGCTATATTCAAAATTTAAACTGAGAAATTGAGCTAGAAACTCAAACAATCACTCAAGGGCTTTTCTCCAGATGTTCATCATTACTTCAGTATGCAGCAGAAGTGTTCTATAAGTACTTCTCATTCCACTACAAGCATATTAATAGGATTTGTTCTCAAGGGCAAAAATTCAATAAAATTAATAATTTGTTATCTAATAGCTACCTGATTTTTAAACTAACACTGGTTTAACTCCTTCATCTAATTATTATTTAGATATTAGTTCCTATTTAAGTGGTATTATTTATCACTGTCCTGTGCATCATAGGGAATAAAAACTATAAAACTTGTGGTAAAATGGGTTGGGGGCACAACACTCAAAATTACTGTCAGTGAAACTGTTAAAAAAATAGAAACTTAAACATTTAAATCTTAATAGAAATCAACAATACAGTTTTATACAAACATTTTATAGACACGACACTTTATCTTGTAAGAGACCTGCAGTTCTTGTTACAGAGATAGGTGTTCTGCCCACTGGGTTCCTATACCAACCCCACTATACCTAGGGTTGGTATACCCAACTAGGATTGGTATACCCCTATACCAACCAACACATAATAATTAGATAGAGAAAGAATAAGAGAAAGGTGAGATAAAGAGAACAAAATGAACAGAAAACAAATAGGAACAAAATAAAATAGACTAGGAAAAAATTCCACTGGAGAGGGTGCTGCCTGGCCCAGAGTGCCAGGGTACCAGGGTGCCAGGGGAGGGAAAGGTTACCAATTGACTACTATCATGAAGTGGTATAAAGAGGGTTGTCTGAAATGGGATGAAACTGCAGCACCAAATATCAGTAGCCACAGTTCCTTGTCAAGTGAGGAGGTGGCAGTGTACATACACACAGTACGTGTAATCCTATGAGGCTGGAATCCATGGTATGCAGTTTTCTGTATTCATCTAGTGTTTTATCCAAAGAAATGGTGCACATACAAAACTATAGGATTTCTCCCAAGTAATATTGATCATGTTAGAACAATTTATGTTTTCAAAACAAACATCACCGCAGAACTGATTATATTTAGGCCATCTTTATAAATCTGGAAATTTGTATTTACTACATTATCTTTGAGCAACATATATCAAGTTATTATAAGAAATTAAGGGGAAATGCTTTGAAGTTTAAGAATCCAGTTGAGAATTTTGATCTGAGAATTGGACTTTTAGAGGTTGACTTAGTACAACTTAATTTGTTATATTTTAAAGGTGCACATCTGAAATCTAATATAATGTAATAATGCTATTGTAATAGAAACAAATGAACAATATGAAAAAAATGTGATCTAGTTCTCAAATTCAACTATAGAAATATGATTCTCTCCCTGAGCCAATTAAAAGTATATGCTCACCGGGCCAAGAAGACCCAGGACTTCTTTGGAGATGCCTTCAAGGAGAGTAACACACCCTTCCCACACTATAGGAGAGGAGAGGATGATCAAAGATGGGGTAATTGGCCCCACATCAAAACTGCAAACTGAGGCAGAAGAGATGATCTTCAAAGGCCATTCACAGATGCCTGTATTGACAGAGAAACTTCTTGACCAATACTGGCTGGGAGCAAGACCCCTAAATCTGATATCAGAGCCATAAGGAAAAGCAGCAAAGCAGTGGAGATGGGATTGGAGAAGATGGCCTGCAGCAAGAAAACATGGAGAGATCACAAATGAATATAGACTGGCCACTCAAATCAAAATTAAGACTGAAAACTTACCAGCAAGGCTCACCTGGTTCCAACAACACAGTCCCTCACCCAGTGAAAGGACACTGCCACAGGAAAGAGACTAAAGGACTTAGCACAATTAGTAAACAAAGAGTGGGGTTTGAGAGAATGGAAGGGGCACCAGAGGGAGGAGGGAGGGGGAGGTATCCCAAAAAAACACTTACAGAGGTTGTGATCTAAAGAACAAAATTAATTAATTAATTAATTAATTAATTAATTAAAATGCTAAGTCAGGATCGTGCATGGTGGTGCATCCCTGTAAGCGGCAGCCTAGGGAGCCATGATGGGAACCAGGAATGGTGATCAAGTCCCTCCAGGGGCAACGTAGCAAGACCTAGTCCCCCAAAAAATAACTGGGCATGGTAGCGCGCCTGTAATCCCAGCTACCTGGGGAGCTGAGGCTGAGGATTACTTAAGTATGTGGTACCCCGGGCAACATGAGCTTGTGGTTCCACGGGCAAAAATAGTGAGACCTAGTCTCAAAAAAAAAAAAAAAAAAAATGCTAAATCAATGACTGATCTCCAAGGATCATACTGGAGACTCTGTTCTGCATTTTTTACTTCAAAGCATCAAGAGGTCAAGCTTACAGGCACTTATGGACTAGTCTTGTCCAGTCTCTTCATTTTGCACTTGAAGAAATGGAGACCCTAGGAAATGAAATGACCTGCTCAAGGTCACATAACTGGTTGGTGGCAAAATTACAACATCTTCTTCAAGCTTTCAGTTTATCCTTTTTACTCTTCACTTGGCTTGCATTTTATTTTTTTGGCCAACAGTCACAGAGGTATTGTGGTATTGGGATAGGTTCACACAATACCAAATCAACAAATCATTTCAGTCCAAAGAAATCTAACAAAGCAAAACTGCCAACTAGGTGAAAAATAAAATCATGCCAACTTATTCTCGCATACTGTATAGACAAAACAACCAATAATTACATAGATGTTTCCCCTTTCAACCAGTTGCTTTGGCATCAGGTTCTCACAGCCTGTGTTTGAAAAACCAAACAGGGGTGGTGAAAGAGAAAGGAAGGGAAACCTCATTTTCTAAAAGAAAATTAAACTTTTCAAAACCCTACTACTCATAGAAACATCTGAATTTGGACATTAGATTTAACTGCATTTGCCAATAATTATCAATACTCTAGACTACAAAAGAAAACAGTTCATTTAGAAGTCAACTCTGCTTGATGTGAATATAAGGCACTCAGAAATTCCATGTCCTCAAGTATCCTCAATCAGTGATCTAATCGAAATGAAATAGGGAATGTGGAACTTATGCCAGTTTAAGCAAAAAAAAAAAAAAA